>PYST01000369.1:22800-36634 GCA_003049485.1 Ophioceras dolichostomum | reverse complement strand
GGCATGGGGGGTAGGGAAGGGAGGGTATGGGTGCGCGACGCGGTGGCGGGAAGGGCCCCGCGCATGCATTTTTCACGAGCCTCACTCGCACGGTCAACTCATTCCAGCTGCTGCCCAACAAGGACCGGGAGAGGTCGCCGAGTTGCCCCGTGCCCAATAGCTTGCCGTGCTTGCCTCCTTGCCCCCTGTCATCGAGTGAGCTGTGCATGTCGAACCCCTGCCGGCAAGATCAATAGGCTCAGCTCCTCTGGTATTCTGATATAGGACCGGGTTCTTTCCTAGCTTGTTTGCTTCTGCAGGAGGAGTGGAAGGGAGGAACGTGACGGACGGGATAGATCGGGTCTGGAGGGGTGAAGGAGAGAGAGCTAAAACAGAAAGCAACTGGAATGATATCAGATATCATAAAAAAAGTGCTTTCTCCGTTCCTTTCTTTTTACTTTTCGTCACAAAAAAACGAACAGAAGAGACTAGAATGTGATGAAGAAGGGGGAAAGAAAGGAGACGAGAGCAAGGAAAGCAAGCAAGCAAGCACAGGCCGGAAGGAACAGGAAGGAGCAGCAGGAGGAATTATCACACGCCCCCCAGCATTAGTTGTGGACGAGAGCAAAGCACAACATGTACTTGTCTATTCGTACCGGTACATCTGTGACTTCGGGCGATGTAGACTGCGATGTACAGTACGTACTGTACACTCATCTTTCTTCAGACGCTCAGCAGATTAGGAGATTCTCTGAAGAATAAGAAATCAGGGGAAAGGACAGGGGCAACGCACCCAACGGAGCGGAGCGCTGGAGGCCCTGAAAAAATCAGCGAACACGAGGGAGAGGGAGAAGGGGCACAGACTGGCCTGTTGAGGAAACACAACGGGTTAGAGGTCCTTGACCGAGAGTGAACGGTCCCTCTGCTGAACGGGTCGTCACTGAGCGCTCCATCACGGGTGGAAAGACCTGTGGATAGACCTGTGGATAGCAGAGGTCCAGGCAACTAGCTGGGTACCAACCTACCCAGTAAGAAGGCAGACATCCAGGTAGACAGGCAGGCAGATAGACAGACAGGCAGAGAGACCGCAGGGGCAAGGCGGAGAGACTGCCATAACCACAAAGCTCAGCGACGGGCTTTACTCTGCACATCCGATCTTCCCGGCAGACTCAGACAACGGGGGAGGGAAGCAACTCGGCTACGAAGAAACCATGTCGCCCGTATCTCTTAATACCGAGAAGAGTGGCCCCAACTCGAGTCTCCATAAACTGCTGCAGTGAGTGAGCACGTGCGAGGGTAGCCAAGCAAAGTATAACGAACGAAAGGGAGGCACACGGGGGAGCCTGTTGGTATTCAAAGAAAAGGAGAAAAGGGTTTGAGTTGAAGTAGACTCTCGCTGGAACTGTTAACTACCTAGGTTGTTAGGTTAGGTGAGGTTAGGTTTGTGATAATAAAACAATAAACACAAAGAAGCGCTCCTCCCCTCGTCTTATCTCGCTCGTTTGTTTCTTGTTTGATCTTGTGTTGAAATGCTTCGCGCCTCCTTGTGCCTGCCTGCCTGTCTGCCTTTTCTCACCAGCCATAAATAATACCTACAAAAGCGCTGCCTTATTCTCGGGTTCGTAGTCCGTACCGCCCGTGAGGTCCCCCATGATTCCCATTTTACCGTGATGCCCGAATCACAAAGACCAACTACTCGGAGGGAGTGAGGAGGCGGCGGCAGTGGTGGTGATGATGATGATGATGATGATGATGATGATGATGGTGATGATGAAGATGATGTCGCCATACCGCGATACTCCGCTCCGAGACCAAGACGACGACGACGACGATGATGATAATGATGATGATGATGATGGACCTCAACAGAAATAAAACCAGCACATAAGAAATCTTTTTGCATTCCCATTCGTTCGGGTTCGGGCTAGATATATCAAACACACTCCCACACTCCACCACTCAACCCAGTCCTACTCTCAGTCCCAACAACTCAACTCTGCGCAGCAGCCCCCTCATCCCTCGTCGCAGGAGGCGGAGAAGTCGCCGGCGGCGGCGGCCGCGCACGCTCGCCACCCTCATCCGGCTCAGGCGCGCCGCCGCCAGGGGGCCCCGGAGAGCCGCCGCCCGGGAACGGAGAGACGCCGTCCAACGGCTTACCGCCGCCGTTGCCGGTTGCCGCCGCCGCCGGGTTGGGCACGAGCATGGGCTGTCCGACGGGGACCTTTGTCCTCCCGGGCAGCGACTCACCCCTGATGACAGCCTCGACCTCCTTGATGTCGAGCGTCTCGTACTCGACCAGCGCCTTGGCCAACAGGTCGAGCTCCTTGCGCCTGGCCGTCAGCAGCTGCTTGCCGCGCTCGTGCGCGTCGAGCAACGTCTTCTGGACCTCGGCCTCGATCATCGCCTTGGTCGTGTTGCTGAGAGTCTGGTAATTACGGTGGTAGTCCATCGGCCCGAGCTTTTCAGACATGCCGAAGCGCGCTACCATCATGTAAGCTATAGACGTGGCGCTGTCGAGATCCTATGGGTGGGTTCAAGATTCGTGTAAGCTTGACAGTTCGATAGCTTAGATGAAAGGGAAGGTAGTGTAGGTACGCAGGCACGCAGCTAGCCCTGGTAAAGCAAAAATGATGCGAATGGGGCAACAGTGGCTCACCGATACGACGCCGCTGGTGACCATGTCACTTCCGTACGCGAGCTCTTCAGCAATCTTGCCTCCCAAAGCCGTCTCGATATTCGACAGGTAGTCCTTGACCGTGTACGAGTACTTGTCCATCTCTGGTAGAAAGGCAGTGTGGCCCAGCGTAGGACCACGCGGCAGGATCGTCACCTTGTACAGCGTCTTGGGCTTCGTCTGGGCGAACAGCGCAACGAGGGCGTGGCCGGCCTCGTGGTAAGCCGTCATCTCCTTCTCCTTTGGGCCAATGACCATGCTCTTGCGCTCGGCGCCCATGATGACCTTGTCCTTGGCCCAGTCGAGGTCACTGGTCGAGACGGCAGGAGCCTTGCGCTTGCTCGCGTGGATCGCCGCCTGGTTGACGATGTTCTCCAGCTCGGCGCCCGATAGGCCCGAGGTGGTCATGGCAACAGCCTCGAGGTTGACATCCGGCGCCGTCTTCACCTTCTTGGCGTGGTGCTTGAGGATGGCGATGCGGCCGCGCACGTCGGGTAGCGACACGACAACGTGACGGTCGAAGCGACCGGGCCGAGTCAGCGCCTTATCCAGCAGATCCGGGAAGTTGGTGGCGCCGATGACGATAACACCGCTGTCCTGATTGAACCCGTCCAGCTCGGTCAAGAGCTGGTTCAGAGTCTGCTTAACGTAGGCCGCGTCGCGAGAGTTGCGCTTGCCGCCAACCGCGTCCAGTTCGTCGATGAAGACTATGGCGGGAGCATGCGCCTTGGCTGATGCGAACAGGTCGCGCACACGGCGTGCGCCAACGCCGACATAAACCTCGTCGAACTCGCTGCCAGACATGTAGTGGAAGGGCACTCCTGCCTCGCCAGCGACGGCGCGGGCCAGGAGAGTCTTGCCGGTGCCAGGGGGTCCGTAGAGCAGTACGCCCTTGGGTAGCTTCCCGCCGAGCGTTGAGAACTTCTCCGGGTTACGGAGAAACTCGACTAGCTCCTGTAGCTCCTCCTTGGCCTCGTCGCAGCCGTGCACGTCGCTGAACCGAGTCGTCTGCTTCTCGGCGGCCTTTGGCTCGATGCCGATTTTACCGCCTTTCTTCTTGTAGTCCGTCACGAAGTCGAGAACGATCGACAGCACCACCAAGCTGATGTAGCAGAACAGCATGAACCAGAGGATAAACCGGAACCAACGGAATACGATCGCGGAGATAGATTCGTTGACGACAACGTGGATGGGGCCGTCCTTGCCCTCCTTCGCCGTTGCGATGCTGCCGCCTTGGCTGTGGGCTGCCACAGCCTGGCCGATAGCCTGCAGCTGCGCCGGCGAGTGGCCGCCGGTGACAATCTGCGGGGCGGCTGCGACCTGACCGGCGATGGCAGCACCGCCCACGACACCTGGGGCACCGGCGGCCGATGCTGACATCATACCAAGCGCACGGTGATAGGCCTCTTCAGTTGCCTCGTTCCTGGCGAACCTGCCGGAGGTGAAGCGTTCGACCACGATGGCGGGCATGTTCGCCTTGAGCAGCGCCTGGTAAAATGCGTTCTGGGCCGTCGCGCTGCCTGGATTCCTGTTCGCTGCTTCCTCGCGGTTGGCAAGCAGGCTCCTAGATATCCCATTGCCAAAGGAGTTGCCGAACGTGTTGCTGAAGGACCTCGTCTGTGACGCGAGCTGTAGTAGCCTGGGCGCGGACGGTGCGGACACAGGCTGGAATGAGGCGTATGCGCCCAGCCGTGGTCGAGAGAGTGGAGATTGACGCAGAGTAGAGACGAAAGTCGGCAGCAGCTGGGGCGCACCAGGAGAGTTCCGCAAGGTGGAATAACTCCTCGGGCAACCGGTTGTGCCGATCCACCGTGGGCACGACTTGGAGGCGTGCGCGAAAAGTAACGACGACATGACCGGGTTGACGGCGGCCAGCGACTGCCTTGTGACAATGCCGATCGCCGCTCGAATCGGCGGGCTCGGCGCGACAGATGCCATTGCGTTGAGGGGATTCTGACGTCCTTGGGAGGTGACGTCCGACTGTGGCGAAACCTGTCAGGCCAAGCTCAAAGATGCCCACGACAAGCGATCGCCGACCGAAACTCCGCGGGTGCAGATGCTATGCTCTAGTCAGAAACGACGACGGCGGCCGGTCAGTCTTGACTAAGGTGGCTACGTATCAGGGCAGAGGCAGATCGCAAAGGGGAATGCATGCACATGCGAATCGAGGGATCGGAGAAGCGGGGGACGCGCAAACATACAGGAAGCCCAGACACAGGGAACGCCGTCTAAAGATGCCCAAACAAAACAGGAAAAGAAATCGACAAAGGAAAAACTGAAGAAAAGAAAAGGTAGAAAGGAGCGTTAGTGTTTGTCGGACGGCGAGGGGCTCCTCGGGGGCTCGTTCGATGACCGGTAGTGACGGATCGAGTCGCTTCCAGCCAGCCCGGGCGAGGGTGGATCGTGGGTGACGACAGTCGAAGGGAGCCTTGAGCTCAACAACAGCGTCCCAGAAGCGCCTTGCGGATGACTTTGATCTCCAGCCTCGTCCCTTTCATCGTTGCATCGTCGAGCGAGGGGGGGCAAGGGCAATGACCGTCCGCGATGGTGTTGAAAACTCGTCCGGGGTTGAGGATGTTTGGCGCCTTCAATCCGCTTCTGGCCCATAAAACCAATCCCCGGAGGTTGTCGGCGGCGCCACCCAGGAGACAGCTGATTTTTCGCGACCACGTGATGTTCTCGGATAATCGGCGATTCTTTGGGATTCACTCACTAGAGCTCCGAAGCCGGGACGGCCAAGTGATAACACGTGACCTCCCCTGTTGAACTTCTCAAGCGCATCTATCTCTCAAGTGTTGCTCTATTGTTGTGATATTGGTTGTCCAATCAGTCTTTTAACCCATCCCTCCATCCACGGAGACGGTAAGTAACTGGCGGTTGATGCTTCGCTGTGTATTCATCGTCTTACGGTCTATGATATGCTGAACTATCTAGATACCTCTGGGTCTAACTATATATACAGTCTCTACCAAGGCGTTCTACATGCCCAACTGCAGAGCGCAGAACAAGCAATCCCTCGGTATCGATGACCGACCATGTCCCGCTGAACCGCTAT
The DNA here is from genome assembly GCA_003049485.1 of Ophioceras dolichostomum. Taxonomy (NCBI): domain Eukaryota; kingdom Fungi; phylum Ascomycota; class Sordariomycetes; order Magnaporthales; family Ophioceraceae; genus Ophioceras; species Ophioceras dolichostomum. The sequence goes on along the minus strand of PYST01000369.1, from coordinate 30,926 downwards.
TCTGCCGTATATCATTGCTTCACTAGCAATACAGGCTACGCTGCTATGGTTAAGGACGGGAATGGGCGGGTGAGTTGCCGTCCTCGCTGCGTTCCATCGCTATCCTCATTTAATTCAACTTATTTCAGCTCCTTGCGACCTCCTTTGAGGCTGCTGCTGCTCTGACCCAATGTCCGGCTCTTTGACGACAGCTACCTTCCTTTTTTTTCTCTTGGATGCTGCTTGTAGAAAGCAAGGGTCGTCGTTAATAAGCCCGCTCCTCCCCCGGTCAGAGCGTATAGGGGACCACGCCCCAGCCTCCGACATTCTCAGGGTCATCACCGAGGTCAGCTCGGTGAGAGTCATGCACAACCTGGTACATCACATCGTCGAACTCAGGTTGTGGATCACCGCCCTCAGGCTGCGGGGGATCCGGTGAGTTGCTGGGGTGCGTGAATGTGAAGTCTCTCTCATATGCTCTCATGAGTTTCCTCTGCTCGGATGCCGTGTGTGTCTTCTTCGTTGTCAGCGGAAGCAGGTCCTCCAAATCCTGCGACGAAGCTTGCGGCGAATCCTGCCCCGTCCCGCCTTCGCCCTGGCCCTGGCCCGGGCCATGGATCACAGTGCCCACCGCGATGTTCCGGATCCGACCCCGGTCAACCACGACGAGGAGCTCTCGGTCCAGATAGCCGCCGAGCATTCTGAGTTTCGGGCCAAGTTCGAGTTCCTCATCATCAGTTTCCGCTTCCGGAAAGTCCTCCAGACTCAAGCTCGGAGGGAGCGCTTGGTCCCAGGGCTTCCTGCAGGTTGGATCAAGGACCCGGATAGCAGGGTTCCGGGCTTTTTTCGGGTCGAAAACGTCCCCATCTGGAATATCTGGCATGGGGACCCCATTCTCGCCGGGCTCCTCCTTGTCAAGCTCTTCTCCTGCAGACGTCTCCTAATCCGAGGGGTCTCCGTAACTCTTACGACCCGCCTCTGCGCGGTAAAGCTCAACTCCCGCGTCATAACGCTCGCCGTCTCTCTGACGACACACGGAGTTCCAGAACTCTGGCTGGGGCTGACGAATCACGGTCTGAACGTCACACGTGGGAGACCACGCGGGGTTGACACTGACCGACTTGAGGGAGAGCGAGTTGCGCATCACGTATTTCAAACGCTTCCAGCCGCAGCCGCGCTCCACGAAGGCATCGAGAGTGCGGTAGTCTTGCCATGGGTCGCCGGACGCCAGCACGGTCAACTCGTCGAGTTTGAGGCCGCCGAAAAGATTGAACACGTCCGCAAGGGTCATGCAATTTTTGGGGGCATACTCCCCGTCGCGCGTCCAAGGGTGACCGGGTTTTTCGAGACCTCCTCCCAGGTGCTCGCGGACGATGAGCCAGCGAATGTCGCGACGCACGGAGGGATGCGTCCTCATGAACCCGACGAGGGTTTTCTCTGCACGTGTTGGCATTGTTCGGTCAGCTCCGTTGCCACACCGAAATCGTGGGAAGGATCCTGTTGTTCTAGGTAGCTAAGAGCCATGAGATGAGGAGTCGAGGTATTCTTACGATCCTCGATGAACCACACAACCTGACTCCGCCAGGTAGTGCCGATGTCATCGTAGAAAAGGCGGCACACCCGAAGGAGTGCGAGCTGGTCAGTACGAGTAGGCATCATGTAGACTCCCTTGAATCCTTCGTGGTGGAGAATCTCCGAGGGTGGCATGTAGCCGAATCGAAACCGCATCGACTCGAAGACATGCTTGAAAATCGCCATCCGAAGCTCCCTTGGAAGCATGGTCTGGATGCTCTTGATTTCTTTCTTTTTCGGCTCGTCAGTAATGTCCATTTCGTGGTTGCTGGCGACTCTATCATGATCAGTAGCCAGCTGGCGGTCATCCTCGGTGACCTTGATATCCTCGTTGGTCTCGGCGTTCTCGACGTTCTCGATGTTTATATTTTCGTTGGCCGCGGGGTCCTCGACGGTCTCGATACTCGTCTCCTCGTTGGCCTCGGTGTTCTCGTTGGCATTATTGGGGATATTGGTGGCATCATCGGCATTACCGGCGTCGTTGCCCTGATTCGCATCGTTGCCCTGGTCGGCATCGATGCTTACGTTGTCCTGCACGTAGTCTGGTGGATGTATTGGCTCCTAGCGTGGTAGGATAGGTTCTCCGTTGATGGTATGGGGTCCGCGCACAACAAATCGCCAAGGCATCTTGGACAGACGAGGTCGGTGTATCGTAAACTAGAAAGTGAGCGACGTGCGGCTCACCAGCCCAGCGCATATGGATTCTGTGGTACTAAGAGAATGTGGTGTAAGGAACCTAATGAGCGATAACAGATCCCAAACAATCTTCTGATCGAGACAGAAACGACCTCGAGCGGGATAATGGCGGAATGGGATGTAATGTGATGGAGGAGGGAGGGAGGTGCAGTGGGCAGCCACATCTCAACAGAGGACGAATAATGGGAAGGGGCGGCTGGGCAGATGTGGGCAGTCGCGACTTACCGTCACAGGGAGTCCCAGGTTCTTTTGGCTTCCCGTTCTGGGGGTGTGGGTTGCTGGGACTTGGAAGTCTGCAGGGAAGTCTGCGAGGGACGTCCATAACGGCATCGCGTGCTTTACCACTGTGACCGGAGATGAGGGGCTCATGATAATGACAAGATCAGGTACCTCATTACACTGAATAGTGATTACCCTGCATGACGGATGTTTCCGGAAGTTCGGCTTTCGTAAATGGGGGGCCTACCTGCTTCCATTTACATGTCCGGGATGAGCACAAGGGTAGGGCGAGGATGTCAGGGGAATCGTCAATACTTCTCCGATCGGGTGAGTTCGTTATCACACCAGCTGCAGTGCGGTTTGGCTACTTCTATCGAGACCTACCTGCCCAAGCACCGATTTCTTCGCACGAACAGAAGGGATGACCGAATCTCTCCAACCGCGCTCATGCAATGCTATCCGCAACAACATGCGTCATCAACTCGTGGTTATCCGAGTAGTCGATGGCCACGTCGACGACGCAGACGCCTTCGTACGACAGAGCCTCGCGCATGACGGCCTCCAGGTCCGCAGGCCGGGAAACCCTCATCCCCTTCGCGCCGAAGGCCTCGGCGTATTTGGCAAAATCGACACCCCCGAGATCCACGCCGGCGCTCCTTCCGTACTTGTCCACCTCCTGGAACTCGACCATGTTGTACTTGCCGTCGTTCCAGATGAAGTGTGTTATATTGCAGCCCTGGACTACCGCAGTGGCCAGCTCTTGCCCGCTGAAGAGGAAGCCGCCGTCTCCGCTGATGCTGACCACTTTTTGGGAGCAGGGCGGGCTTTGTGAGAGAGACGCCCCGATAGCCCTGCGAAGAGTAATAGACGAGTACCTAGTCAGCGAGAAGCAAGAACTGGGAAATTCAAGAGGGCAACTTCTATCGTTGCTGGGCAAGTTCGGAAGAAACAATGGTCTCAGCGGCCTCAACAGCTGCACCAGTCAAAGACTCACCAAGGCAACGCAACTCCCAGAGTTTGCTGAGCATTCGATACCAGAAAAGTTCTTGGAAGGTAAGAGTAAAAGTACCGGCACATCCAGATGTAAACGCTGCCCACATCACAGGTCACCACAGACGACGGTACTATTATGGCCTGCAGCAGCCGGATGAAGTGCAACGGGTGCACGGGGCCGTCAGCCAAGCCGTGCGACCCAGACGACCGCGCGAGCGCCCTCTCGGACGTCTCCCATGCATGAAACTCGGCAAAGATCTCCCTCCCGACCTCGGTCTCCTGCGGCCGCGCCACGGCTTTCCCGGAGCCCTCAAGCCTCGACGAGAGGCTCCGGAGGTTCTGCACGACCGACCCGATCAGCTCCAGCCGCGGCGCGTAGTTGAACCCGACGTTGGCGCCGTGGAAGTCGATGTGCAGCACGTCGAAGCGGTTGCCCGGATTCCATATGCTCGCGTCGTACTCGGCCTCGTCGTATCCGACCGCGACGACCAGGTCCGCGTGCGCGAGCAGCTTGTCGCCCGGCTGGTTGCGGAACAGGCCGATGCGGCCGTAGAAGAGGTGCGCCAGCTCGCGCGAGATGGCGCCCGCGGCCTGGAAGGTCTCCACGACGGGCAAGGGGTGCTTCTCGAGCAGGGCGTGCACGGCCTCGACGACCTTGGCGCTCGACGCGCGCATGCCGAGGAACAGGACTGGGAATCGCGCGGAGGCCACCATCTCGGCTGCCTTGGCGAGGTGCTCTTCTGGGGCCGGGCCGTGCTTGGGAGGGAGAAAGGCCGAGGGCGGGAAGGCCGGGATGGATGAGAGCGACTTGCCGGGGGTCATGATGTCGATGGGCAGGCTCACGGCCGTGGCACCCTGCGGGAAGGACGCGGCGATGCGGAAGGCGTCGAGCAAGATCTCAGCTACCTGGTCCTCGACTATTGCGCCGACAGCCTTCTTCGTCACCGGCGCCAAGAGATCGATCCCCCGAAGGCTCTGGTGGGTGCGTCGGGCCGACTGGGCCCTGCTGACGCTGCCTACGAGAGCCACAACGGGGGAGCCTTCATCGGTGGCGGTCACGAGGCCCGTCACTAGGTTGCTCGTTCCGGGTCCGGACGTGGCCACGCACACGCCGGGAATCCCTGTGAGCTTCCCCACAGCAGCTTTCACCAGAGGGTGTCGTTGTGTTAGCTGGCTGTGAACTACGCTCCCTGGCGGCCTGGCAGCTTAGGTATGTCTAATAGGAAAACAGCTTACCTGCGATAAATGCGGCATTTTGCTCATGCCGGCACACCACTAGCTTGATTTCCGGGTGGTCGATCAGTGCATTGAAGACGGAGTCGATCTTGGCGCCCGGCACACCGAAGACCAGCCTTACGCCGGCAGCCTTTAGAGTGTCGATCACGACTTGCACCGTGTCCGTCTCCTTCCTGCCTCCACTTCCGCTGGTCCCACCACTACTACTGGCGGTGCTTTTCGGCATATCGATTTCTTGATCTTTTTTTTTCGGGTCGGGGCGTTTTGTTTCTGAGCAATTCAAGGAGAGAGTCTCCAGGTTTTCTTCAGGAGCAAACAAAGAACTTTAAATGTCCTTGCTGTTTGGCCACCCCGAGCCCAACACCGAGACATTGACCGACATGGCCCGTCTGACTGAAAATTCAGGCCATGATGTGAAGGCGCAGGAATTAGTCAATCGTGCGATTCCCGGCCGCGATATGGGCCAACGCCGACCAGAATCGGGAAACTTAGGAGTGAAGGCAGGAGTAAGGAAGTTCCTTGCTTGCACATTTACGCTGCTGCACGTTTCGTATCGATGACTTCATCGGCCCTACCGACCGCTCCGAAGTCGCTCGGGAGTTCGGTGTGCTGCAGACCACACACATCTGGCTCCCTGTCGCCGAAACGACCGAACCTATGGATTTATAGTGCTTGTGGATCTCCGCGAATAGCCGTGCAAAAGGATTCATAATCTATCGTGTCTAAAGAATCTCACGGAAAAAAAAATTGGAGCTTGAAAAGTTACAATTGCTCTTTTGAGGTCGGGCTTTAAAATGGGTCGTCGATCGAGGAAGATTTATTGAGGGATGCATTGCCACCCGAGCACCCCCTCGCTCGACCAACGTTGCCCATTGGAGCCTCCTTTCTTCGCACAAAACATCCCCCCAGTCAACGCATGCTACGAAAGCACCGACGAACTACGAAAGAGCTTTTAAAGGAAGGGCTACCTCAAGACCTCAAGTGTATCTACTGGCTTATTTGCTCGCCTCCTCGCAGGGAACCCGTGCAATCACTAGCCACTTTGCCGGATCTTCCCTAGTCATGGCGACAGACACAAGCGAAAATGAGATCTTCCAATACTCGATCGTCTCAGCCCTAATGGATGGCGTGGCCTCCACAGGCCTGCCACTCCCGGCACTGATGCGGCACGGCGACCACGGACTCGGCACGTTCAGGAACATGACCGGAGAGATGATCATCCTGGACTCGGAGGTGTATCAGATGAAGTCCGACGGGAGCATCGTCTCGATAGACGCCTCGTCAGACACCATCGTAGCGCCCTTTGCCCAGATCACGCGCTTCCGCCCGACCGTCCGGGACGAGAAGTGCCACCTGCCCAGCAAGGAGGCACTCGGCGAGAGGCTGTCCCAGCTGCTGCCGCCGGCGCGCAACGTCTTTGTGGCCTTCCGTGCCGACGGCCACTTCCGATCCGTCACGGTGCGGACGGCGGACGGGCAGCACTACAAGGGCGAGAAGCTGGAGGCCCTTGGCAAGAGACAGATCACGCACGTGTTGGAGCGGGAAACAGGAACGCTGATAGGCTTCCGATCACCGGCGTACGTCCAGGGCGTCAGCGTGTCGGGGGACCATTTTCACTTCATCACGGCGGATCGCAAAAGGGGCGGGCACGTTCTGGCACTGGAGGCGGCGGAAGAAGGGGTCGACTTCTGCGCCGCGCCGATATCGAAACTGAATTTACAGCTTCCGGAGGATGATCCGGACTTCAACAGCGCTAAGCTGGAGCTGGACAGCAAGGGCATAAACGCCGTGGAGGGGTGAACACGGGGTGCGTCGCGAAGATTTGTTTGCAAAGTTGAGGCGTTAAATTAGAAGTTAGATAAGATCGATCCATGGATAAAATAGCATAGAGTTGGGGATGAATTACGATCTGATATCCCACACCCGGACCAAACCGCCACCAAACCACATCGCGCCTCACTTGCATGCGTACCTACCTAGTCGCAGTCATAGTCATACACACGAACAAAGAAACCCACCCAACCAGACTGACGCCAAGCCCCGCCCCCTCCTCCACCCCCTGGAGCCGGCAAAGTGATCACCGTGCTAGTCGGGCACCCGATGCGGGAGATGTCGCTCAAGTACTAGCCGGACAACGTCAAGGCCAATGCCTGGGACATTATCTAGCTCCGGTGCTCACTCAGCAACCACCGCGTCGCCCAGGCCAAAGGACCCCAAGCGCCCTGCACGCCCATGATGAACATGGCGGGGATGAGGCCCGTGGTCAGCTCCGACTTTGTCCCGGGCACCGCGGGAGGGGTGCCCGTGCCGACCTTCACCATGGTGGTCACGAGCCCGGACACTATGTACATCTCCTGCGCGCAGACGCCGCGCTGCACGCTCGGCATGGCCGGACACGAAAGGCTGACGGTGGTTGTGGTGGTTCATGGTGAGGATGCCTCGGGAGATGATGGTATTATGCATCTTATTTGGCCTTCCTCTTCTGGCGTCTCTTTCTTGCTTGGGCGGCAACGTAAACGTGTGTTCTAAACGTGTCATTAACAGGTACCTAGGCGCTGGTTGTAAAGTGCAGATCATAGGCTGCCGGCGAAGGCTGCTCTCTAATCTTCTCTCGGATTGTATTGCAACGTCATGTCAGAATATCTTGGGGACAAACAACTACCTAGGTACGTGTACCACATGCAATGCCGCCTCGAATAGTTAGTTCGGGCAGAAGCAAAAAGGGTACAAAGATGGGTAAATCGTGAATTGATATTGGCAAGCCCAAGTTCTGGAAAGTCCCGGCCGATATTCTGCTCAACAGAATGTGGTCTCGCAGGATCTACCGTCGTCCTCCAGACCAAATCTTCGATCTTCCGCAACAATCTACAATAATCAAAGCTGGCTAAACTCCATTGACCATAGGAACGACAGTGACTCCATCCCAAATCTAGGGTGCTATCTACCTTAACATCTTCGTCGCCAAAAACAGATCGCACTAAAAACGCAACAAAAACAATAATAACAGGGGGTATTGACTTTAGCTGGGGAAATGTAGTACACGCCAGTACGCCGAGAGAGAAGACAAAGCCGCCAGCAAACTGCTTGTCTCCATCGTTCACCCACCCTTGGCAGGTTACTATCAGGAGGTGGGCGGAAGGTAGCGGGGTAGTGACATGAGCCTGTCAAAAAGGCCATATACCGACCCCCCGACTGCGCAAAAATAAAAAGAGGCAGTCCGAATAAGTTCGAAAAATTATTACAGAAGACATCGTAGGTTGGAAAAGGGACAAGAGGGTAGAAGAGAACCTAGTCTGTGAGGGAATGTTGCGGGTAGCTATCGCGTCGTGTTGGGGAAAAGGAACAGGGCAAGGGGAATACGGAAAGAAAAAAGAGAGGGAGAGAGAGAGAGAGAAAGAAAAAAAAAAAAAAAGGGGGGGGGGGGGGGGGGG
>PYST01000369.1:0-22793 GCA_003049485.1 Ophioceras dolichostomum | reverse complement strand
GGGGGGGGGGGGGGGGGGTGGTGTTGGTTTAACAGATAAAGTAAAGAGAAACCAAACAACCAGTGAACGGAACCCATTCGCGTGGCCGACGGCCGACGCATCAATCAGTACATCAATACGTATCCTCAACCTCATCACAATACAGCTCCCAGTGATGCTTCAGCACCCCCACGAGCAGCTGCCCGAGCTTCTGCTTGCTGGGAACGTCCTCCATCCGCCCCCGCGCCGCGACCCTATCCCTGTCCAGCGGCTGCCAGGTCCTCAGGACGTCGTCCTTCTGGCACCTGCACATGGTCTTGAGGTCTTCGTGCGTATAGCCCAGGGAGAACAACGTCTCGTCGCCCGTGCGCATGTCGTGGATCGAATCCCCTCCGCGCCCGCAGAGGCGGCAGCGAGGCACGCCCCGCGAGGAGATGGCGGCGAAGGACGAGGACGAGGACGAGGAAGATGAGAGCTTCTTCTCGCCCTTTCGCTTGGACTTAGACTTAGACTTGGACTTGGACGTTTTGGCTGTTCTCGTTACCGCCGTCGACGACGACGACGAATGCTGCGCCTTGCCTCCCCGCCCCTGCACAGCAGCAGCAGCAGCAGCAGCCTCCTTTTGCGAGGATTTCGGCTCTAGGTAGCGCATGTAGTAGGCGTACATACCGCCGCCTTCGGCGACGGCGGCGCTGACGACATGATTCGGGCGGGGCCGCATCACGACATCGGTGCAGGTGGGATCGTCAGGGTCTGCGTAATCGACCACGAAGTACAGATCGACGAGCCTGCCGAGGGCGGAGCGGGTGCTGTAGTTCTTCTTGCGGAACCAGGCACCCATCTCGGTCCAGATATGGCAGGACCGGATGCATGCCTGCGCTTCCATGTAGGCTTCGTCAACGAGATCGTCGGCGACCTCATTTCCGTCGTCGTCGCCGTCGATGGCAGATCCATCCTCTTCGACCACACCGACGTCGACATTGCCGTTGTCATGCTCGTCTACGCTGCCGGCGTTGCAAGCGTGGGCCAGTTCCCACAGCAGGCGGACGGCAAGGTGGTCGACCCGGTTCACACGGGTCAAGCCGACGACCAGTCCCCACAACGCGGCGAAGATGTCGACTACAGCGTCCACCGTGAGATGGAAGAGCCGGCCGCCCCGGAGCCAAGAGTCTAGCAACTTATTTAGCGAACCTAGGAATGGCGGGAGCCTGACGCACTGCCGGATGCTGGCCGTGACAATTCCCGGGACGAGCGCCGGATTGAGTCTCTCGGTGGTGAGCGCTGGATGGCCGGTACGCGTGCTGCGGCAGGAATCCAGCACCGCCAAGACCCAGGTGGTACCGGAACTCCAAACTCCTATCTCAAACAAGGTGACTCTGCCTCCCGGCGTGAAGAGAGGCCAGTCGTTTTTCCAGTGCGGGACCGAAAGGGAGAAAGGGTCGGCGCCCAGTCGCAGCAGGCATCTACACACGCGGTCGGAGGAGAAGCGAAGCGCGAGCAGCAACGGCGTGTCGCCGTCTCCATTGGTCTCGTTTGGGTCGATGCCGCGCGAGATCAGCTCCTCAATGACTTCGACCATGCCGGCTTTCGCGGCGAGGTGAAGGCACGTGTTGTTGGGTTCGATTTCTTGCCGCCCGTTTATCGGCACAGTAGGCCGCTCGAGCAGCATGAGGACAACCTTCTCCCGCTGTGTGCATTTCGTTGCTCCAATGGCCTGCACCAGAAGCATAGGGTTGATGGCGTACCGCGGAAAGATCTCGAGCATGTGCCTCACTGCCGTACTGCCATCTCCGGAAGTGTGATGTCTAGAGAGGACGAGGTCGAAGTCGCTCCGCGTCTCCATCGCACCGCGCTCGTCGTCCAGGCAAATGCCGCGCCGGGCGAATTTGGCGCATGTGCTGAGGGCTTCCCCGTCGTCGTACCTGAGTGCGTCTACGTAGAGCTTCTTGGAGACTTCGGTCATGTGCTCCTTGCTCACATTCGCGTCGTTGTAGTGTGACAGGATGAGATCGAGCAGGAGAGGGTAAAGCGAGCCAATCTCAAGTTGGATGATGTCCAGGAGGGTCGATCCGCTGCGGCCGAAGGGGGTGGTTTGCGGCCCGAGGGGCAGGCCGTGCTTCAGCATAAGGATAATTTTCTGATCGATCTCGTCATCGTCCGGCGCCGGAGTATCCAACATGGCCTGAAAGGCTTCAACAGTGGGCTTTGCGCCAGCTTCGAGAAGGATCTCCATGACTCTCACGGGCTGCCGCACCGCAACGATGAGCGGTGTCACCGCGACGAACTGCTCGGCAGCCGAGGTTTCGTCCCTCCTCTCGTCCAGGTCGATGTCGGGGATCTTTACCAGCTTCGCCAGGAGGGCCTGCCGACGCTCCTCCCACTCCTCTTCGGATTGGCTTCCGGAGACGACGCACATTCGCCGGCGGCTGCACGCGAGGTGCAGCGGGGTAAAGCCGATCGGACGGCTCCAGCGCTGGCCGCCCGCGTCGACCAGAGCAATGGCGGCATCCATATTGCTAGCCCAGCACGCTATCTCGAGCGGGGTCGAATCGTCCCCCGACGGCATGTTGACGTCGGTGCCGGCGTCGACGAGCGTCTGGATGAGCGACAGCTGGTTGGGACGGGAGCAAAGCGCGGCGTAGTGCAGCGCATTGTGGCCCTGGTCGTCCAAAGCATGAGATGAGCAAGGCCGCATGCGAAGCAAGAGCTCGACGGCTGATTTGCGGCCGTTGAGGGCAGCAATGTGAATGGCGCTGACGGCGTGCAGAGAGGCCCGCGAAACGGTCGTTGACGCGCCCCGTCGGAGCAGCAACTCGACAGTTGAGACATCGCCCTGGCAGACAGCGAAGTGGAGTGGCGACCACGGGGCGCTTTCGTAGGCCACCTCTTCCGGGACACGCATGGTGTCAAGATCGGCATCAAAGTCCTCCATAGCCAAATCACACCTGCACAGGCCCACGGCAAGGCTCTCGAGGCGGGCACCGTTGTTGAGAAGCCATTTGGTGACGTCGTTGTGGCTTTTGCCGCCCCGTACGGCGAGGTGCAGCGCCGTAAAATGGGACGACAGATCAGTGGTCAGGCGAAGGGAGTCAGTATGCTTGGATTTGAGGTACGAACGGGGCCATTGCGAGGCTGAGCGATCATTCAGCTCGGCACCAGCCTGGCGGAGCTTCCTGAGCGTCTCCAGCCGGCCGTTGCTGGCCGCCCACAGCACGGCGGCGGCATCCTCGTGAACGACGTTGAAGCGATACAGAAATCGGTTTAGAACATCGTACATATGGCGATTGGTGGCGACCAGGGCTGCCTTGTCCCCGGTGCTGTCGCATGCCTCCAAGATGAGGACGAGGACCTCGTTCGGGAAAGCATCAAGACGAAGCGCTGGGGCCCGAGATGGACGCCACGACGGACGCCGCGACGGACGCTGCGATACTGGCATCTTTGATCTGTTTCTTTGCGCACCGATAGGTACCAGCCTGAGGGCACCTCACCGACCACAGCCGACCGACTCGGTTCCTTTGATAGCAGCCAGTATACGAGTTTCAATAGCGACGATGCGAGAGATGATAGCGGCCTGAACGCTGCGAAGGCAGCATGCAGACAGAATCGATCAAGACAAGCTGTGGTGAGGTTGAGTGTGTGAAAGATCGAGGTGGAGTTCGAGAGGTGAGTTCAGGTCAGTTCAGCTGCCAAGAGGTGTCCGACATGATGCAATGGAACGCGTCTGGTTGATAATGGGCCTGGAGAGCCCCGCTTTTTAGCGCTATCAGCGTGCTGTCAACTATCTGCCCCGTGCCAGCCTTGACCACTACAGGCGGCTGATCATGACAGTTTGCCTCTGAGACCGTGCAGGCACAGAGCCACATCTGCCAACGGCACTATACACAGTGTAGGCATATAAAGAAATACCACATAGGTACCTAAGTACGGCGATCGTTTAAGAAGCCGACGAATATGCATTCTCCAATTGCAAAAGCGTCCTCAGCCCAGCTATATTGGCTGCGCGGTCCTCGTGTGCAGACGTCAATCTTCGGATGATGTAAATTGGGTGGCCATGGGAGCAAACGAAAACGGCGTGGGCTACAGCCCACCTCCTTCACCTCCAAACTCAAGGCTCGTTCCGACCTCGAAAGGTCAAGATACAGGACGAGGGCAGGCAGGTGAGGCTACGCCATGAATCGCACACCGACATCTCTCATGCTCATCGCAGGATGCTGGCCCGCAGCCTTTCGCAACTGCGGCGCCGATTGCCAGACGACCGTTTCGAAGCAACTCTGAACGCACGAGGGAGGCCCTGCCGGAGAGCGCCTCGGAAGCGAAACAATTGCTACTACATATATAGTAGCTGTGTGCCTCAACTATCATGGAGGACTGACCCAGCAAACACGCCACCGAGTTCTTGAATCAGGTCGAAGACGACGGTGACGCACATTCTTCGGGCCAACCCCAGGCCCCGTCTCCGGGACTTGTGGTTGGTCAATTGATAAGTGGCAGTTGCAAAACATCGCCGCGGGCGCTTCTTCGGAGCATCCCCCGGAACTAGATAGTCTGCCTCGAGCGGTGAATTGGGGAAGCCGGGGGCGGCCTGCGGGGGAGGCACAGTTCGAATATCGATCGAGCGATCTGATAGTGAAAAGGAGAAGGGAGCAACCAAAAAGGGAAAAGGCAAAAAGCTTACGATCTCGGGATATCCATGCCTCCGTAAGAATCATGCGTACTCTCCGCGCATAACACCTCGATGAGAGAGGCCACACAAGCCTAGACTGACTCTACCGTGCCAAGCGTTTGGTCACCAACCTTCTCACAGACAAAGTGAAAAAGGAGAAAGGGAGCAGTCTGAAGCGCTGATGGCAACGCCAAGACCGCTCGGAAGGTGGTGTTGAAGGGTCTTCCCTCAACTGGTCTTCTATCTCGGGATGGGATCCTCGCCGGGTGCGGCAACTGCAACCGCTAGATCTCGGAGAGTCCGTTCCGAGAAGACAGGCTCGTCTGCTTCTCCAGCCTCTTCCTGCCGCACCAGTCTTTGTCTGTCGCCGGGGCCTAGCTACGAGCACCAGGCATGTGTGAGTGTTAGTGAGCAAAGCAGCTGAGGTTGATACTCGGCAAGATTCAAGCGGGAGGGCGGTTCAAGGGTAAGCCCGTGAGCGAGGATGGAAAGGGGATGCGAATCGCGGACGTCAGTCCGTCTCTCAATGCCTAGGTAAGTATCTATTATACTACTGTGTCCCGAAGCTTCAAGCGTTCGGTACTATACTCCTGGCGCGCTCTCTTCCTTATCGGCCACAGAGTACTACACCATCTTGGTCAGTATGCCTTCCGGTCTCGCCGCCTTGGCAACAAACTTTGAACCCATGCCTGGCACATAGCCAGCTCTTCTTGCTCTTCCTTATCTATAGAGATACTCCGCAGTCAAACCCCTTCACTGACCTCTTCTGTTTCTCCTAATCATTTCCCCCTCGTCCATATAGGTCCCCTCCCGCGTAGACGAGTGCCCGTAACAGATCACGCCCCTTGCGCCGACACAAGCCATACACAAGGAGCTATACATCTAAGCGGAGCTACCTAGGTACCTACCTAGACACAACAACCTTCGACCGGCCATTGACGCCGCTCAATCACCTCCTACTTCGCCATGGCAGCAGAGTTGGGCAGGTCCTTCAGCCTCAGACAAAATACCCTGCCCCTTCCCAGACCAGGAGCACCCACAGCCGCCCTCCCAGCACCTCCAGACAACGTCTCAGAAGGCTCTTCCGATGCCGGCAGCCCAACCCTCCCCACGTCACCGCCTGCGCTGCCGAAGCCCTCCGTCTCCAGCAGTACCAGGGGGAGGCCGCACTCCAGACACCAGGCCAACACCTTAGGCAGCAGCATGAAAGCCGCCGCCCGCTCCTACTTCCCCGCCGACCAGGCGTCCACCCGCCCCCTCCGTCCCAGCAGAGAGGACTACGACGACAGCTCCCCTCCGGTCGACAGCAACGCCTTCCGCGGCGTCGTCGACTACAACGCCAGCCGACACCCAGACGCCGTCCGCCCTTCTCTCCCAGCAGCAGCAGTAGCAGGCCAGGGCCCCACGTGGTCGTCCCGACCGCCACGGGCCTACCTCAACCACCCTGCCTTCGAAGACCTCGGCTTGCCGAGCAAGCCGTACGTCGAAGATACCAAGAGCCCGCAGGAGTACTGCACTCACGTGGACACTAGCAGGCGCGTGCAGCTCTACGACGAGGAGCAGGGTTACGGGTACGGCACTGGCGGGCTGGCGGGTCCGACGGGCCTCGTCCTCAACCACCCCAGCCGTGACCCGGCCCTGACGGGCGGCGGCGGCGCCGGTAGCGTCGCGGGCGCGGGCCAGATCGACTGGAAGAACCTCAGCCGCGAGGAGCGGAACGAGGTGCTGCGCATCCCGTGGACGCGTTGGATGGACAGCGACTTCAAGAACCACTTCGTCGCGTCCGTGGGCGAGTTCGTCGGCACGACCATGTTCCTATTCTTCGCCTTCGCGGGCACCGAGGTGGCCAACATCCAGGGACGCGTCTCGGGGAATCCCCCAGACACATTCAACCTCACGGTGCTCCTCTACGTCAGCCTCGCCTTCGGCTTCTCGCTCACGGTGAACGCCTGGATCTTCTTCCGCATATCGGGAGGACTATTCAACCCGGCCGTCACGCTCGCCATGTTCCTCGTGCGGTCCATCGGCGCCGTGCGCGCCGTCTGCCTGTTCCTCTCCCAGATGTGCGGCGCCATCGTCGCGAGCGTCATGACGCGCTACATGTTCCCAGAGCCGTTCAGCGTGTTGCGCACCAAGCTCGACCCGGGCGTCTCGCTCACGCGCGGCGTCTTCATCGAGGCCGTGCTCACGGCCGAGTTGGTTTTCGCCATCTTCATGCTCGCCAGGGAGAAGCACCGCGCGACCTTCATGGCACCCGTCGGGATCGGCCTGGCCCTGTTCATCTCGGATCTAGTCGGCGCGCACTACACCGGCGCCTCGCTCAACCCCGCCCGCAGCTTCGGGCCTTGCGTCGTGTCGACCTTTTTCGAGAGCGAGCACTGGATCTACTGTGAGGCTCACCATCCAAGCCTATCACCTACCTCGCTGCCTTAACCTTGAGGAGGCGTTCATGATGTGCGAAGCTAATCATCTCTCATGTCATCTGTCCTCAGGGGTTGGACCATTGATGGGCGCTCTACTGGCTGTGGTCTTCTACCAATTCATCAAGATGCTCGAATATGAGGTTTGTCATCACATCCACCCCCATCCCTCCTGTCATATATCGTTGCTCCCTCATACCGACCACTCTCAGCAGATGGCAAACCCTGGCGCCGACGGGGACCCAGAGAGCGACCCAACCATCAATCCTGAGAAGCGGGCCGAGATCATCCTGGCCAGACAGGTAAGCCGTTCCCCAGCCCGTTGATTGATCTTTTTTCCCTTCTTTCCCGCCCTCTCCGTTTTATCTTTCGCTTTGACCCATCGTTTTGCTGAAGTGCCTCAACTCCACACATGTGTAGAAGCGGTCAGGAAACAGACGTCGAGGGCTGGCTGGCGCATCCTCGGAAAGCTCCCAATGAACAGTCCCAGCCCCTTTCCATGAGCAAGCACATCATCCTAAAAAGGCCACCCCATACCCCCAGCCTATGAGGACCCTCACTAGACGATAAGGCTTTTTCTAGCGCGGCTGCAGAGCATGAGTGATACGGCTCCATTTCACGAAACCGATCCTCAAGGTCGACTTCAGCGCCTGTCATCGGGGCAAGGAAGAAGAGGCATGACGGGACCCGGCGGTGACCAACTGTAGTCAGACACATAATAGCGCCTCATATTGATGGGCCCGCGTTGCCTGGAGGCTGGGGGATAGCGGGTGGAGCACCTGTCAGAGCAATATTGAAGATCATTATTGCATGGGACCATCCTGAGAGCCGACATGGAATCCCTGAGACGACACCGTCGTGATGCCTCATGTAGCCAGTAACGGGATCTTTGGGTAGGCCGGCGGTGTGCCGACGGTGTGATGTGATGGGAAGAGGCCGGAGAACTGTGACTGGATATCTGACCTGCTGATAACGGGTGGTAGGAAAGGGATCCCAGGGTAACTGTTATAAATAAAGTTCAACCACCCTATAGGACATTATCCGCACCATCTGCACCATCCAAAGCCTCGTATTAAGCTAGTGTGATCTACGGGCGAGCCCGATCGTTCTCACACGCGACTCTGCCGAGTATCTAGATAATGCGATACTCGTCTTGTTTCCGCCTTCCTCCTGTGTCCTGGCGTCTCCCTACGGCGTTTATAGAGCAACCTCCACCGTACTCATGGAGGCGGGAAGGATAGATAATCAGAGCAGACCAGGAATGACAGCCCGCTTCCTCTTGATCTTATCCTCGCCGAAGCGCTCGATATACCATTGCCTGCCACTAACCGCACGGGGCAGCATCGCCGCGATCTCGTTGACGAGGAACATGCGGGCCGGGACGGAGGAAAACCCAGCCGCGACGTAGAAGCCGAACCACTCGACCCACTCCGTCAGGTAATGCGGATAGAGCACGTACTTGAACAGCCCAGCCTGCGGGATGGAATAGTGCCCCTCCACCCGATCAACGTCCGGCTTTTTGTTCCCCGCGTCCCCGTTCATGAACCCGTTCTGCCTCGCGACCCGCTCGCGGCGCCTCTCCTCGCGGCGGCGGATCTCGCGCAGCTCCTCGTCGTGGAAGTAGTTGGCCGCGAGCCCGACGTAGAAGACGGCGATCCCCGCGATGAACTGCGTCACGCCCAGCGGGCTCGTCCACTGCGCGGCCCAGGCCTCCTGCGTCGTGGGGCCGTACGCCGCGAGCCACGCCCCGATGCACACGCCGTTGAACAGCTGGAAGGTCAGGGCCGCTCCGGCGACGAAGACGTGGATGGGCGCCATGGAAGGCTGGATGATCGGGAACAGCACGGCGCGGTAGCTGTAATGAATCGCCTGGTTGGGGAGGCGGTCGACGAGTTAGTCTCAAGTCTACCAATGTAGATGCCATACGAAGCAGGACGATGATTCAAGCGGTGATCCAACACGCACAAAAAGCCCCGCCAGGACCTTATTCTGCCACGGCAGGTCGCCGATCCCGTGCTCAGCGGGCAGCGTCTTCATGATGTACAGCAGTGACATGACTCCTGGACACTCCATGCAGGTCCACGCGAGCCTGCCTGGAACGTTGAACATGCTCGGCTTCGACGTCTTGCCCATGCCATACCATTTTATCAGCCATTGCAGCGACGGGAACTATAGGTATTATATCGAATGTCAGCAAGGGAGCCGAAAATGGTCAAGTATCGGAACAAGTGGGGGCATAGAATGAAGGATTGATGGGTGAGAGTGGCCGGCCGCTGCAGCTCGGTCTTACAATCGGATAGAGCTGCCAGAGGAAGAGAATAAAGTCGTAATTCTCCCTCGATGGCGGGAGCCACCCTTGAATGAGCGCCATATCGCAGCCAAGAAAAAAAAAGAAGCAAGAAACCAACAAGAGCCGGCTATTACTCTGCGATTTAAGTACCAATTCCCGTGGGCGCAAAAGAAGGACAGAATTCAATGCACAGTTCTAGGATTTTATAAACAAAGCGAACAAGAGAGGACTCCCGTTCAGCCAAACAGACAGACACCTTGACCAGCCGACGACTGAGCAGCCGACGGCGGGTTTGGCAAATATTTATGAGTGAAACTCTCTGCTTCACCCGCCGGCAACTTTGGGGAAATTCTTCAGCACTGGCCGATGCAGGAGCAGGAAAAAAAACGCCCAGACCGCCGGATCGTGATGGCGTCACGGGGTGGTGCTCGGGATCGGAGGCTCGACGCACGATATTCCGTCTGATTACATAAGAGACATTCAGCGATCTGATTGGCCGACTAGACGTCCCTTGCTGATGGATGCTCCCCTGAGAGGTACAGTTTCACGTCGCTTCGGGCGCTACCACAGTAGCAAACTGCAAGAGAAGTTACCAGTCTTTCTCAATTTCGCTCTCGGGCTCGGCCGATCACCTCCTCGCATAGGTACGGAGAATAGCCTCATATTTCATACAAGTTCTGCCTCTCTAAGCTCTTTGTCCCGACAAAATACGAATGCACCCGAATCTCGTCATCCCTTGCGTCTCTTCTCTAGTCAATAGTCCGATTGTAACTGTATTTTCCCTGGCGGAACTGAACAAACAGAAGCCAGCCGCCATGCATCCAGCGTATGCCCTCATTGAATGTCGTAGACACAAAAAGATACGAAAGGCAGGAACCAGGAGGGGAGAGAAAAGAGGGAGAGAGAAAAGGAGAAAAGAAAGGGAGATAAACAGGTGGAAGAGGGGCTACCGTGCCATATGGCGAATGTGATCATGAGCCACCTATCCAAGAAACCGACCTGGTCCAGCGCACATGCCCAGCATTTGTTCGCTGGCTTGGCCGGATCGACAGGTCCTTCTCTTCATCGTCGTCAAATTAAAGAATCCAATGCCCGCCCGCCCGCTTAGTATCCCGTTTGGCTGACCCAGACCGTTTTCACCAATGCAAGAACTCCAATGAGAGACGGATGTACAAAAAAAAAATATCGTAGTAGAATAGGGCCCGACCGCACGGGGTTAAAGAGAAGATAGCGAAAGAATGACGGAGGAACAGGGGGAGAAAGGGAAAGGAAGAACAGAGCCGCCAGGAGGTGCCGTGCGGTGCGTGCCTTGCCATGCCACGGTCCCTTACATAACGATACAATCCCTCTCCCTCCCCCCAACCCCCCCACTCACAGGCGGTACCCCCTGCCGATACCCCCTCCCAGGCCCCCTAGGCGACGACGCGCCGCCGCCATTGCTTGGATCCGTAAAGTTGCTGACGCGCCTGCCCCCCCTCATGCTGCCGCCGGTCGCAGGCGCAGACGTCCCCGGCGCTCCTGCGCCGCCACCGCCACCCAAGTTTTCGCCGCCCACGCCGGGCACGCGCGGACTGCTGGCCGGGTGGCTGGGGTGGCCCTCAGGCGGCACGTAGGCGGTCTGCTTCGACGCCTGCTCGTACGACGGGGGCGCGTCCTCCGCGCCGTCGTCGGCGTGGCGCCTGACCGCCGGGGCCGGGTTCGACGCGGCGGGCGGGACGAGGGGCCGGACCACCTGGGTCCTGCCGCCTAGGCCGCCTCGGCCCGCTCGGAGACCGGTGCTGAGGCCGGAGGAGCTGCTGGCCGGGCTGCCCCGGCCCATGCCGCTGCTGCCGCCGCCTGTGGCAGAGCTTCGTCTCCCGCCGCGCCCGCCGCTTGTGGTGACGGGGACGGAGGAGGACGTCCCGCTCACCCGTCGGGCCTGCTGCTCGATGAACTGCTCCGACAGCTGGCTCTCGCGGTGGCGGCGCGCCTGCTCCTCGCGATGGCGCTGGTCCTCTTCTTCCTGGAGCTGCATCGCCAGCGCGAGGTCGCGGTCTTCCAGCTCGGAGCTGGGCGACATGGGCGACGCCGCTGCTGCCGCCGTGGCGGACGACGAAGATGCTGCGGCGGCGGCGGCGGACGTGCTACCGCCGCTGCCGTGGTGGTTGTGGTGCTTGCGGTTCGTCACCGTCGTCCAACCGCCGCTGCCATCATCGTCGACGCCGGACGACGACGATTCGCCGCCGGGGAACGCGCCCGGCATGCTGGCGCTGCGCTGGTGCAGGTTGTTGCCGCCGTGGCTGGCGCCGCCGACCAGGCGGAAATCGCCCGAGAAGAACTCGGCCCGCTCGCCGTTAACGTCGACCAACGACTCCCAGACGATCTCGGCGTGGCCGGCGTACCCGGCGTCCGTAACGAGGGTCAGCAGCTCGAGGGTCTGCGGGTGGCGGTACAGGGTCGAGAAGTGGTCGTTCCGGAACAGGATGGCAATCGAGCCGGGCTTCATCGCCTCCGTGATCACTTCGAGGCCGTACGCGGTCAGCTGCGTCGCCGAGATGCTGAGGAACGACTTGATCGTCAAGATGTCCTGGTACACGCGCTGCTCCTCCTCCGAGAGCCCCGCGCCGGGGCTGCTCAGGAGCTTCTCCTCCAGCTCCTCCTCGCGGAACAGCAGGTTCTGTGCGTCTTCGTACGACTCCGCCTGCCGCCTGAAGGCCTCGCTCGCGGAGTCGTCGGGCGCGGGGATCCAGCCGTGGATGAGGGGGATGGCGAACGTGGCGTACAGTCTCATCTCGCGCGTGTCTTCGAACGTGCCGGGAATCATGCTGCCGCTGCGCTGGGCCGGGTGGATGTGCGTCAGCGACGTGCGCTGGAAGGCCTTGACCACCGCCGGCGTCGGCACGAAGCGGGGGTTCACGTTCATGCCCGTGTGCAGGCCCTTGAGGAAATCATAGAGGTCCGAGACGTCCGGCAGCGCCGCGTCCTCGCCGACCCGGCGCGACGACATCAGCTCGTCGAACACGGCGTCGAGGAGGAATGAAAGGCTGATCTGCTCCCGCGACCGCAACGTGTCGACCAGGGCTGTCTTGATGTCTGCAGGCGTCGTCAGGGTGAGCGCGTTCACTAGCGCGACAAGAGGGCAGGGTCCGTTCGCGTTCTGCACGAGGATGGGAGATGTGCGCGGGTTCTTGCTCGCGTTCACATCGTGCCAGTTGATGTTCTTAATCTGGTATGTCTCGGTTTTGCTTGTTGTAGATGCGCGGGGAGGCGGCTGCGGGGCGTCAGTCGAGGTCCTAGGAGGTAATTTTGGAGCAATATCCGTCGGGTCCGCTGGCTCCTTGCCGTTCTTAGAGGGTTGGAATACAGCGTCGATGGATGCCCCGGTCGTCGTTATTGGCACAAGGGGCTCTTTGGCAGCAGACGATGAGGGTTCGTCAGCGGCGTCCTCGAAGTCTTCCCATGTACTCCGTCTTGACAGCTCGCCTGGCCTAGGTCCCTCATCCATCAAGTTCCACTGCCCATTGCCGTTGTTGCCGAAGTCAAGGTCGGGTATGAGAGCAGGTTGCCGTTCAGGATTTTTCCCCTTCTCCAGCTTGCCGACATCATCCCATGCATGCTGGTCCTCAAAGACAGAAGTGTCCGTTGCCCCTACCGGCGCTGGCGGTTTCGGTGGGGACGCGTTCTTCGGGGATGCGAGCTCATCCCAGGCTGAGGACGAGCCTTCACCCTCCTCTTCCGAGGGGAACGACATTAATGACGGGGAGTGACCCATATTGTTACTCGGGGAGGGTTTCCTCGATGGCTCCTTAGACGCCCAAGCATCCTTTAGGGTGTCTTGCTCGTCCACTATAGGGACGAAAGAGCCGCCCGTAGATGTGGCGGCTAGTTTTTGCTCGTCCAGGGCAGGCTGCCAGGGGTTATTGCTAGGTTCGGTGGTGATGCCCAGTTGTGAGAAGGCATCAGCTGCCGCGGCTGGTGAGTTTCCCAGGGGCATCGGTGGAATCGTATTCACTGCGTCCTGGCTAGACCCAGGCGTCGGCTTCCGCTTGAACGGATTTGTTTCCGGCTTGACAGCACCGGCGCCTGGGCGAAGCGCGTCCGGCACTTCATGTTGGAAAGCAGTCTGATAAACTCCCGTGATCCCACTCCCGGTCCCTGTAGTAGATAGGGGTAATAGGACCTTATTCTCGGGCTCATCGCGCCATACGTTCTCGTCCGATCCGTCGAACGGGTTATTGGTATACTGGGTCGCCGGGACTGGTGCTACTGGAACTGGATCCGGTACTGGTGATGGCGACGGTGACAATGACCATGCCGAGGTCCCACCTGGCCGGAGCGCATCGGGAGCATCATCGAGAGGGTTTAAACTCCTGCTGATGGCCTCTGTGCCTTGTTGTGTCGCCGGTTGGACCAGTGGACTGTGGTTTTGCGCGGCACTTGACTGGTCGGCTCCCCACACCATGTCCCCACTAGATTCCGACTCGGTGGCCGACCAGAGCTCCCGTCTAGCATCCTGGACTCGGAATTGCGAGGCAGCGACGGGATCGACGCTCGTGTTTTCTGGTATGGATTTTCGAGTGACCATTTTGGCCAGGGCGGCGAGGTCCCCGGCACGGGATAGTGTAGAGGTGTTGCTATAGGTAATCGTTCGGAGGGTGTTGCCAAAGCGGTGGGGGATACGATGACGGAGGTTGAGCTGCTGCCCCAGCTCGAGGCTGCTGGGAGCTCCAAACCACTCCAAAAGCTGGCAAATTTAAGATCTAGGGAACGAGGGAACGACGAGACAAGTCAAAATACTGCTGGAGATAGGATTGAGAAATACAATGGAAATAGATAGACTGTTGTTCGTGCAAACGGCTCGATCGTCCTGACATGTGCATTCTAGAAGTCAAGGCGTGAGTTGAAGTGCCGCAGGAGGATGCGCAAGACAAAAAGGTCCCCGACCAGGCAAACAGGGAGGCGACGGCCAGCTCCAGGCCGCTGTTGCGTCACCATACGATTGAGGGACCCGTCAGAGGGGTTGTCAGCCGCAGCCTCAGGGTTCCACTGGAACGACCCTCCCCCGGCGCTTGGTCTCCGTTGGCATCCTCGGCCACATCGAGGCTCAAGTTGCTTTTCTCCCAGAAACTCTCGAGGCTGTGAAAGGCTAGCTGCTCTTGCATTTCCTATCAACGCCTCAATTTGCTCTTCTTGCACCGGCTTTCCGCCTAGAGGCTGAGAAACTGCCCAACATTTCCACCCCGTCGCTCGGCGTTCGGCGCACCGCCACGAACAGGCCCTCATCAAGTGAATGTCCAATGTGGCGAGTGGCGTCTCACTGATGTTAGGGATTGGACGCTGCAGGTTCTTTGCTGCTGCCCTCCACCAGGCAACAGCTTTTTAGGATTCTCAACTGCCAACGTGGCCAATGAACAATCGTCCATTTCGCTCCTGATTGACTTTTGTCATTCGTGGCCTGGTTACGAATTTCTCAATCCTAGATGTGTTGTGCACCAAACAAAAGACGCACAAGACTCAGAACGTTCAAGTTGCTTCGAAAGCTTGCGCGTCCCGGTTATCATATTGGTGCGATGTAACGGTGGGCAGTCACTACCACTCCGGTTTTTGTCCTTTTCAGGGGATGACGCAGCCCAAGCGGCGGTTGGCGTGGACTGAGTGCATGCGTGGGTGCATGAGCATCGATAATCGATGGCATTCAAAAACGCCACCAGTTCCTGAGAAGTCGACCTTGATCTTGGCTTACTGCAAGCATGCGCTTATCGGGGTATTTCGCGAGCCGGATTACCTCCTTGCCTTTTTGCGTCTGTGATCCCATCTCTTTGTTATCGTAGGAACAATGTTCTATTTGTAACGTGCAATTATTATACGTGCAGCCCCCCTGCCCGCCGCCTTCCAAAATGCATCCACGGGACCGCCGGGAACAGACGAATGCTATATACCGGATCCTCCTCTCCAAAAACGCCCGCATATTCGTCGTGAGCAGAAAGAAAAAGAACCAAGTATGAGGCACGGAGGAACCCGACGAACTATACTGCACGATGCGTAAAACGCCCCGGACGACATCGCCTGTCCCTTCTCTGGCCATCGAATTCATCAATCTCGAGAAAAGCATCGCCGGTTGTCTCTGTAACTGGACCCAAGAACGAGAAATATATAGATCCAAACACATCGGGGCATCTGTGTGACCAAGTGCCCGCCAAAGCCCCCCAAGATTTAAAGACCCCAGACCGTATGACGATCATAGCGTCTCGCCCAGCTTCCTCAACCTCTCGCAGCCAGGCATCGGGTGCTTATCTGCGACCTTCATCTTCTCCGGGTCCTGGAAGAACCACCCCTGGGCGGCCTCGCGCAGCCTCATCTTCTGCTGCATCTCGATCTGGCACTCCTGGCGCAGCGTGTTGACGCGTAGGATGTAGGCGTGCTTGTGCAGCTGCGAGATCTTGTGCGGCTTGTCCTTGAAACCGAGCCAGTCGTCCTCGCGTATGAAGAAGTTGACCTTGGACGGCTCCAGCACGCCCCTGTGCGTGAACGGCGCTTTTGGCTCGTCGAACACCATCTGTGGCATCGCCGGCTGCGAGGGGCCGCCGGAGAAGAGCGATGAGAGGAGCGGCAGGACGAAGAGGAACAGTATTGGGAGCAGGCCGAGGATCGTCGACAGTAAGCTGGTGTCCTGCAGTTGCTCGCCTTCGCGAGGCCGCCTCCTGGGCCGGTTGCCTCCGAACTGGTGAACACGGATGCCCGGCCCGCCCATGTTGAAGACGAACTGAGGCCCTGTGTCGAGGCCTACGTGCGTGCGTGCGAGGTAGTTTGCCGCGCCATCTGTTAGCCACGGGCCACTGTTGGTCGCTCCCCCCGCTCTTCAATAGCAGGCGAAGACAAAGATAAAGATAGGAACAAGGAATGTGACTGCATACCAAACCCGCCACCGCCAAAGAACCTCCGGAACATCTCTTCGGGGCTGATTTCCTCCTCGAATCCTCCACCAGGAAACCCGCCACCAAACCCACCGCCGCCCATCCCGGCGCCGCCTCCGGCGTTCCTCTGAGCGAACCCAGAGAAAGGGTTCTGGGCGCGAGCGCTCTCGAACCTCGAGTCGGGGTCTGTACCGAACTTGTCGTACTTCTCGCGCTTCTCCTTGTCGCCCAGGACGCTGAAGGCGCGGGCGACCATCTTGAAGGCCTCGTCGGCGTGCTCGTGGCCGTTCTTGTCCGGGTGGGTCAGCAGCGACTGCTTGCGGTACGCCTTCTTGATCTCGGACTCGGAGCAGGTCGTGCGCACCTCCTCCAGGGCCAGGATGTCGTAGAAGGCCGTCGGGCTGCAGCGTCTGATCCTCAACACCGCAGCCTTCTGCTCGACTGTGTATTTGCGCTCCTGGTTCCCTTGGTTGTGCTCGCGATTCCTCGCGCCTCCGCCATTGTTATTATTGTTCGAGGCGCTAGCCCCGGTTGCCGTAGCGCTTGGCGGCATGGAGGGCAGGCGGGTATATCTGGACGACGGAAGGAGGCCGGCGGGTGAGGGAAGTCCAGAGTCAAGGAAGTAGCAGGAGGGGCACGGAGGATTTTAGAACGAGGATCCTAGTTTGTTGATGTTTGTGCTCCGGTCAACTCTTTTTCCGCTTGACTATTGCCTATGGACACGATCCGAGCTAAGACCAGGGGTATGACCTTCCCCGAAAAGTGGCCTTCAGGACGATATCGGAGTCTATGCGAGTGAGTAGAGGCAGTTGGCTGCTTCGCTCGATGCGGCAGTGATTATGTGCGTATGGCTGTTGGCGGAGGCGGTATCAGCCGTGGTGCTGAGATGCGATGGTGTCCACAGTAAATAGGAGGCTCGGCGTCAGGTTTTCGGTAGAGTCCGTGACCGCAGACGGGCCGGATGATCGATTTTCGAAGGGCGGATAGGCACAAAAGCTCGCAGTCTCGGCTATAGATGTATACCGAACAATTTCATGATGGCCGGAGTGGATTTACAGGTCAAAACGGCTTGCGGCGTCGTGTTGGATGCTTCGACTTGAATTTCGAGAATCGCCGGAGCGGGCCAATTGCTGGTTGCCGTTATCGTGGGTTAGCTTAGTCATAGGCCTGATCCCTGTGACTACCGCTCTAGGGATGCACGACGTCACGTCTCCGTGGAAAAAATGAGGATGGAATATTTCAGCAGGACGGAACCAAAACGACATCTGGTTTATATTCATGGCATCCCCGCGCGGCGACCTGGCTGATCCGACTGCTTGACAACTTGCGGCTTCAATGCCCAACCTCGCATTTCGTAAAGACCTTACTGTCGTCCGGTACCATGGCAACAGAGGGCAAAAATGAGCCTCCCCGTTCCGTACTGTCACATGTTGAAGCATGGGGATGTAAGCGTTCTGGTCCCGTCCTTCTCCTCTTGTCTCTGGCAGGCTCTCAATATACGTGCAATGGCCGGCTATTCAAGACCAAGGTCCCTACATAAATATCAACGGCTACTAACGCAACGCAGCATCATCGATGGCTCCAATGGGACTCGCGACCCTGATCACGGCTCTCCACTTCCGGCCGTTTCAGGCATTCCCCATGCTTTTCGCACCGGTGCTCATGTTTTCAAGCTATCTAAACCTCGCCGGATGGAAGATCGATAGCGCCGGAATCACGGCAGCCTGGAGCGGCATGTATACACTGCTGGCTCTCCGCCGCCGGCCGGCCTCACTCAGGAGCAAGTTCACAGCAAGGGGCCTGGTGCGTGGCGCGGCAATCGGACTCGGAGCCGCTAACACCGTTGGCGGCGGCTTTGTTTATTTCACGGGCAACAGGGAGAAGGAGAAGGCTGAGAGGGTGGCGCGAAACCGCTGGGGAGATCAGTAGAACCGAGCCCTCACTCTGGTGCTAGCATGGCTAAGGACCTATGTCGATATGTACTGATATTGTAATGAATGATTGCTGTACATCGAAAACCAAAAGAGGAAGGGAAACTCCATCACGAGTGAGAAGAGTGGCACTCAAGCACAGGGTTACCGATGATGGAAAGACCAACGTTGAAAGCAACGTTCACTCACAGGCCGAAATGCACCTCGAGACAATGGAGCTTGTTCTATGAAGGTGGTTCATTCCATGACACACTCATTATAGGTGCAGGGGAAACACGGCGTCAATGTTGCGCCTCTTGACAGCAGCCGCTGCCCAACAGGAATTTTGAGACTGGCTGGTCCGCGCGAAACACTCTGTTGCCGGTGTCATTGAATCGACGGTTTTGTGTGTCAGTGGTGGCGTCTAGTCGATTCAATGACCTAGGAGGAGGAAGGCATCGGCATTTCCCTGTCAATGCGCCGCGCAGATCGCGCAGATCGCGCAGATTTCGAGGTCGACAAAAGTGCCAACTCACGAGTCTGCCACTATTCATCAACCGAAGAGCAAAGCTCCTGAGCTATACATTCCCTCACCCATGCCTCTCTCATCTTGTTGAAACAATACCGGAAAATGCCCCACGAGTTTCCATCCATTCGCACTCTCATTCGGCCTCTCATTCACTCGTAGAAGATTGAAACCATAGAGGCCACCATCCTCTGATGCCATCATCTCCATCACTTGGCTTCCAGAAAAACCTAAGCTCAGCCCACCACACCTCCCACACCTCCTGGGCGTAGTGCCACGGACGGACCAACGAGAGCACGTTACTTCCACGCGCAGTTTGCGCGGTCGCGTGTCGGGTCTAGTTTCTGGTTTTAAAGTTACACTCCACCCACTCAGGGACCCCATTACCCATCAATCTCTCACAGAGCAGCCGGCCTCTGGTCCTTGCCCTTTTCCAATCGAGTCGGTGCCACGGGTGCGCCCCTTTGTTCACTAGTGGGGTTTCCCCCCTGAGCTTTTCTGACGGGATATGACGCTGGAAGCTTCAGCACCCTCCTGAAAGAGCAAACAACGAGCACGAGACCCCGCAGGATCCGCTTGTCAGGGCACCTCGACCTCCCCCCACTAAAAGCCGCCGCTGAGAGCTAACACCGACTTGCTGACGACCGGAGCCAGCCACCCACGCGAGAAAACCTGCTGCCCCGAGCATGCTTGGGTTGACTTTTCTCTCCCATAATTGAGAGGAACCAGACCCTCAATTACTGAACCTTTTTTTTTTCCTCGACTCGACAAACCCCAGATCCATCGGAGAAAGGCAGAAAAAGCACATATATAGCGGCACACAGGCTGCCTTTCAGCTTCGCGCCGATTTACCGTGCGCAACCCGCGTTTACCCAATACAGAAACCGCTCGCGTGGAACGTCAAAAATCAAGATGCTGATCCACGGCGCCAATCGGTTCCCCTGTGGTGCCCTTTGAGCACTGCCGGCCACGTCGGTATCACCACTCCCTTGGCATCGCCGTCACTCCTCTTCCATCTTGCTGTCCCCCGTCACACCACTCGCATTCTCTCCGATTCGCCCGGGCCCGACTCTGTCGATTCAAGGAAGAACCCGACTGCCTGGCTCCTGTAAAACCCCTCTTCTCGGTCTCTCGTCACATTACTGCCCACCTCTCTTCTGTCTCTTACTCTCTTTCCCCCCCAAGCACACACATAGTACGACTACGTCACGCATATTCCATATTCCCGCTCGCGACCATTCTAGCGGCTTGTTGCTGGACGAAATCCAAGCCAATGCCGATATCAGAACTCGCCGGAATTGTGACGATGATGGCGGGGAAGATGGTGTCGAAGAGGCGTGTGTTCGCTGAGGAGGGCAACGCGCGCAAGACCGCCGAGAAGGAGCTGGCGGTGAAGAGGGCTTCCAAGAGCGAAGACGACCTGGAAGCGATGGAGAGCACGATCAGGAGGGCCTCGAACTCGTCGCACAGCCTTAACGGCTCAGAGACCTCGTCGGTGACGAGGCTCCTCCCGGACCATTCATCAGAACCAGACGAGTGGGCCGACCCCAGGGAACCACTCTCATGGGAGGATGGGAAGCTTCTGTCACGAGATCAAGCTAGGGTTGTGACGGCGGCCTCCTTACTGTCTCTTCAAACGGTCGACGACCACCAGACGGCCGTCGACCCCGAAAAGGCAGAATTGCTGCTCAAATCCTTTGTGCCTCAGAACGGCAGGCCGGCGAATTTCGGGATCGTCGTGCCCGGCGTCTACCGCTGCAGCTTCCCCCAGGAGGAGGACTACACCTTCATCCGGAGCCTCGGGCTGAAGTCGGTCGTGACGCTGGTGCAGAAGGAGTTCCCCGCCGGGTACGAGTCCTTCCTGGACTCGAGCGGCATCAAGCACCACGTGTTCGACGTGCCCGGCACCAAGAAGTCGGCGATCCCGATCGACACGATGAGGGCCATCCTGCACCTCATCCTCGACCGGCAGAACCACCCGCTGCTGATCCACTGCAACCACGGCAAGCACCGCACGGGCTGCGTCGTCGGCGTGGTCCGCAAGGTGACCGGCTGGGAGCTGTCCTCGATCCTGGACGAGTACAGGTCCTTCGCGAAGCCCAAGGAGCGGGACTGCGACATCGACTACATCACCGCCTTCGACCTCACCGCCATCTCGAACCTGTTCGCCCACCGGTCCCAGGTCTCCATGCGGACGCGGACGTTCTTTCGCGCCACCGTGTTCTCCGCCGTCGTGCTCTTCATCTGGCTCGCCTCCGAGTACGGCCTCGGGACAATGCCGGCCAGCATCGAAGCAGCCGGCCCATGACGAAGCAGCCACTTTTCCTCTCTGAGAGACCCTCTGAGATGTCAATCGAGACTTTCTTTGGTCCTCTTTCCAGACCGTCCACTTCCGACACATCTCAGTTGCCCCCTCGCGCATCACCCATCGTCAAGTCGGCAACGTCTGTCTTTGGAGTGATTCTCGGCGCGGCAGAAAGGGGGTGCATCTTGGGATGCGGCAGACTATTACTATTCTCCGTACACTCCTTTTTCTCTCATATTTTTCTCCTTTGTCTCTCTTCTTTTCTAGTTCTCTTGTTTTGCATTATCCTGAACCGACGACGGCTTGAGGGAATAGAGACGCGAAAGTCTTCCCCTACGAGGCATATTAGGTGGCGTTTTGAGAGAGAGAGAGAGAGAGAGAGAGAGAGAGAGAGAGAGAGAGAGAGAGAGAGAGAGAGAGAGAGAGAGAGAGAGAGGGTGGAAGACCGCCGGTGACAAGGAGTTTTGCTATATCTCTGAACGGGACCGATTGGTTCGACAAGACGGTGGTTTCTTCATTTTTTTTTCCTTGAAAGAAACTCCTCGTGGAGAAGACTTGTGAACACTATTCGAGAGAGCAGAAAGCTTGGGTGGATGGCGGCCAATTCTGGCACCTTTGCATAGATGGATACAAAAAGGGATGACCATCAAGAGCTGAGACGTCTTCCCGGAGTTTGAACTGGACCGGCCTTTTGCTTTTCCCATTTCTATTTTTTTCGGTTCATTTTCTGCTTTTTTTTTTCTTTTCTCCTCTCTTCTTTTCCCTCTGCTGCTGGGATCACATTACTACCATCGTAAGAGTGTTGCTCTCACTAAACCACCCACCCTCCTCTTCTTGTGTACTTCTTACTACTCTATTTACTCTCCCTGTTTTCTGCGTTCTGAAGTGACGCCTCCAACTTCTCATCACTGGCCAAACAAAAGTTACTTTGACGGGTTGCTGAAGTGGTGGGCATCATCACCACCTTTAGTGTGTAACATATAACTGTCATCATGCCTGACTGCCTACCTGCCTAGGTACTCAGTTGTAGGAGTACAAATATCAAGCAGGCGACAGTGAGGGAAGGCCTCAGACGAACCAGAGCGGAGCTTTGTAAAAACAAGAGTTAACACCATAGATACTATCCTCTGGTCGGCGTTTTCTAGACAAAAATAATCTACATCATGTTGGTTCACGACGTGCTATTTTCGCCTCCCCGAGACAAGTTGACGCGTGCGCTGGCATGTACGACGGATGATTCTAACTCAAACATGTTCACATCGAGATTGCATTGCAGATTTTCAGGGTCGTTCAAACAACGACAACTGGTTTCGGCTAGGTAACCTTGTGGTCGAGGTAGTAAATGCCGACAGTTGACGAAGACAAGCAAACTTCAAGGCTATCTTGGACCCTGAACCCCATGCCAGGACGAAGAAGAAAACAAAGAAATAGAAAAAACGAGGTTGAAATCGAGAATAACCTTACACAAATGAAGTCATGGCGGCCGGACTTTGTGAGCCATCCTTCCCGTCCATCCCACCTTGGTTCCCGTGCTTCCGCGGCGCACCCTGCTCTGGCGCTCGGCCTTGGACCATGCATGCATCGCATTCCGCATACCGCGCATGTCACATGAAAATGAAACAGCCTGAGGATGGGACTAAGGCCACTATTAGGCCACTCTTGCAGGTACGGTAGGCATTGTTTGATAAGGCATTGAGCCGACTACCTTATCCAGTGCTTTAGAGTCAGGG
The DNA here is from genome assembly GCA_003049485.1 of Ophioceras dolichostomum. Taxonomy (NCBI): domain Eukaryota; kingdom Fungi; phylum Ascomycota; class Sordariomycetes; order Magnaporthales; family Ophioceraceae; genus Ophioceras; species Ophioceras dolichostomum. The sequence goes on along the minus strand of PYST01000369.1, from coordinate 77 downwards.
GGGGGGTTATGGGTCAGGGGTAGTTATGGGTCATGAGCCCTCGGCCCCACCCCACCAAAAAAAGAGATTTTCACAAT
>PYST01000368.1:0-36693 GCA_003049485.1 Ophioceras dolichostomum | reverse complement strand
AAGCAAGAAAAAAAAAGAAAGGAAGGAAAAGGGGGGGCAATGAATGGGTAACCGAGAGTCGTGGGGAGAAGTCCTTCTCCTCGAAATTTGCTGAATATTAATAAATCGAGAATCGAAGCCGCCGAGATTATGGTGGATTGGCATGCGTCGGTCGAGGCTTCCCGGCAGTGATAGGTGATTGGTTTTTTTTCTTCTTCTTTTCTTTCTCGTCCTCCCATCTTCTAACTGTGGCGAGAAATGATGCCACAGAAAGAGTCCCGTGGATGAGCCGGATATGTTGGTCAACCAGGTTTGGGGGACTGGTCGTGATTTTTCCTCCCAGAGAGCAAGAGGATGGTCTCAGTCTTCCCCGCCCCCAAAATCACATCGAATGGCCGCCCAAGACGGACGGCGCTGTGATAGTGTATGAAAAACCAAAACGCGATGTGCACGATGACAGTCGAGGTCCGCCGCTTCCAGGCAGAAAGGCAGTCGACAGCGGGGTGATAATAACCGATATGTGAGCTGGTCACGGGGCTGCGTCCAAAGACAAGCAGGCCTCATGGCCCGAGCCAGCCTAGAAGATGTATAAGGAGAGGGGGCGTCCGATGGCCGACGGTGGCAGGACGGCTATGGCTGGAAGATCTCGAATCCAGCAATGCCGGTGCATGTCTTGGCCACACTTCAAAGGAATGAAAATCGCCAACAGCTGCTTTTCAGTAGCTGCGTTGCGAGACCGAGCACAGGCAGAGAACTCGACCATGGACATGCCGCAAAAAAACACAAATCGTTCCCGACAAGACGGGGTGGCTGGGAATAAAGCATCAGACGCCTTGCAGAAGGCAACAGTGCAGACCAAAGAGCCGGAACGTGATTGTCGTAGTAGTGATAGACTGGGTAGAACGAAGGTAGAATGATCGTATGAGGGGGCAGAAAGATTGGATGGCCGAGAGCTACTGGGAATGGGCGACGCCGTTAGCAGTAGTCGCCCAGGAATCAGCAATGCTCTTGGCCTCGTGATAGTGCATGTCGAACTCCTGGGGATAGAGCGGCTTGGCGTTGAAGACGCTGTCGTAGAAGGAGAGCAGGTATCGAACACCCACGGAGCATGCGGGTTGCTTGGTGCCGTCCTCAATGGCAAGCTGTCTGAACTCCTCGTAGAGCGTGTTGTTGAACGTGTCCGACAGCAGGTCGACCCAGAAGCTGTACAGCTTGTGCATGGTGGCAGGCGTCTCCCCCGGTGCTGCGTTCTTGCGCTCGCCTAGGGCCAGCTCTCGGTAGTCCGGGTAATCAACTAGGTCGGAACCCGTGGCGCTCTCGGGTTTTGTCTTCTTCGGGGAAGTTCCTTGCTTGTGTTCCTGTTCAACTTCGCCATCGGGACTGTTTGCGGTCAGCTTTTCCCGTTCATGGCCGTTCGTGGCTCGTTCGTGCTAGGGAGTTCGGTCCGTACCTCGTCGTCGTCGCCTTCAGGCCATTAGCCAGAGACTGGTCTGTTTGGGGCTCCACCTCGTCGGAGGGGGAGGAGACTCCGTTCTCAGCAGTCGTCGCGACAGCCGTCTTGCTGCCACGAGGGATGACGAGCTTTGGGATGTCTGCGTCCTGGAACTGCTGGAAGCCCTCCAAGCTTGGCCGCTGGTGGGCAATTGGAGAAAAGTCCGGGACGGCCGCCGACAGCCGATACTCTCCTCCAACACGTTGGCCATTGACGTAGCCGAGACCATTGATGCTGCCGTTGACATTTCCGCCAATGATACCCCCGTTCATACCACCGTTCACGCCACCACCACCACCGTACCCGAAGTGGCCGCCGCCATTCACGGTGTACATCGGGCTATGAGTTGGATACATGTTCTCGCCACCGCCGCGGGGGAATTCCTGGTAGTTTGTAGGGGATGCAGTGTACATCGCTGGGTAGTGGCCATAGCCGTGGCCATACGGCGGCACGGCAGGCATGCGGTCGTGGTTGTGCCAGACGACACGAGCAGGCCCGCTCGTCTGTGCCTCAACGGCCCGCTGCTTGGGGTCAGGGAAGATCAGAGAATCGTAGTCGTAGCCGCGCGCACGGAGGCGCTCCAGGCCGTCTTCGCCGGACACGTAGTCAATCTCTTGAGATTGCGCGCAAGCCAACCTGATGTGCTCCCAGCTGGGCGCGAGCTGCTTGACACGTTTGAAGTCGGCAATGACCTTGAGCAAGACCCAGCCCTGCGAGTCCATGTGCGAGCGAAGGAACCGGTCACGGTGCATGTTGGTGAAGCTGAAGTAGAACTCGATCTGCTCGCGGAGGCCCCGGATAATGTACTCGTCCTCAGGGCGGAACTGGTGCGAGAACGGCGGGTACGCAGGCTGGACCGGGTGGAAGTCCTGTGGCACCGGAGGGAGCGGCATCGAAGGCATCCGGCTGGGCGCGGCGTAGCCATTTGCGTGGGGATGGCGCTGTCCGCCAGTGTGGGCGGGGCCGGTCTGGGCACGAGCCGGGCCTCTCCTGTTGCTCCCGCTGCCGTTTCCGTGGCCGGGATAATGGCCGCCGAACGGGGCTGCAGTTGGGCTGAAAGGGACTTGATGCTGCTGCGGCGGTATACCGTTGCTGCTCATGAACCGCGATCCACTGCCGCCGTACCCGGGCTGCTGCTGTTGCGGCTGCTGGTGGTGGCCACCGCCCATGCTGTTGTGGGCACTGCCGCCGCCTCGGCCGCGGAATCCGCCACGGCCACGTTCGCTCCGGCCTTCGCCGCGGCCGGCATGGCTGACGCCTGTATCAACGGGGCCCTCTTGAGGAGCTCGCGAGTCGCGCCGGTCACTGGACTGCCGGCGGAAGCCATTCGGGGCGTGATCGCCGTTTCCGTTGCCGAATTCTGGCCGCGGGGCCCGCGCTGGCACCTCGCCACGGCTGGAGAATGGTTGCGAGCTGGACTCGCCCTTGTAGTCGCCCTTAGGCTTCTCCGATGAAGGCTGTCCCGATACCTTACGGGGCTCGCGCGCAGTCGAGTCCGTAGGACCGCGCTTGGAAACCGGAGCTGCCTGGGTCGGCGGTCGGTTAGGCAGCGCGTGGCCATCGCGAGGCTTCGGCTGCTCGGCTAAAGGCTTGGTAGCAAAACTCGCCGGAGTGGTCGACTCCTTCTCGGCGGGCGGAGCACTTCCTGTGCTATTGCTATTGTGTCCACCCCTTGACGAACCGGTCTCACGGCCGCCTCGGCCGCCGCCACGACCTCGCGCATGCCCCCTGTGAGGAGCATGGCCCTCAGGAGGGTTGTAGATAGTGTGGTCTACCGGCAAGACTGACCACTCCTTCTTCGGGCGCGTCTTCGTAGCACCAGCCTCATCCGGCTTCGCCTGTTCGGCCTTTTCCGGAGCCGGAGCCTGAGCCTGCTTCTTGCCGTCGTCCGATGCGGACGGCTCGATTGAAGGCCACAGCGAAGGATCCTGAACCGAGGGCGGGACCTCAGGAGCCGAGGCTCGGTCCTCCTTGCCCGGCACTCTGCTACCACGGGGCGCATTTCTGCGGGGCCCGCCTTCACTGGCAGAGCGCGCGAACTCGCCCGACTTTTTCGTGGCCTTCGCGCCTGGGCCTGCCGGGCCGGCCTTGATTCCGGATGTGTCAGATGGCTCCTCGGCTGCAGGTGCTTGCTTCTTGTTCTCAGGAAGCCTGGAGGCATCAGCGGCGGCGACCGTCTCGTTACTACTTGTGGCCGCTGGGGGTGGAGTCGGGGCTGTCTTCGGCAGAGAGGTGGCCCGCTTGGCCGTCGCCGCGGCACGTTCGTCTCTGCGCTGGTGCCAAATGTTGACTGGCGGGATCGGCGCTTCAGTAAGCTCGACCTTGGGGGCCGGGGCCTCGAACGTTTTCAGATTCTCCTTGTTTACGTCCTGGTCTCCGCCACCTTTGTCGGAGCTCTTGCTCTTCTTTCCGCCCTTCCGCGACTTCCGCGCATCGCTCGAGTCAGCAGCTCGTGATGTTGAGCCTGATCGGCCAGTAGTCTTCTCTCCATTTTGGGACTGAGATCCGGCTGCGGATACAGAGTCATCTCGAGGGCCTGCCGCCGCGCCATTGGAGCGAACGGAGCCAACAACGGAGCTGAGCTCCGAGTCGATATTCTTCAAATTCGACAGGTCGATTGATTCCTGAAGAGCCTTAGGCAGCTCTTGCATGTCTGACACGACCGAGGACGCGGCAGCGGACGCTGCGGTATTATTCGTCGTTGTGGAAGCGGAGTCTTCTTTGGCAAGAGAGCTCGTCGAAGGCGCGGCGGAGTTCGAGTTCTCGGGGTTGGGCGCCGCGGCTGGAAGGGCGACCACGGTCTCGCCCCGAGCGGCCTGCGCGTACGAGAAGGCTGGTGGGTTCGACATGGCTTCTGAGGCGGACTTCACTGCCGCCGAGGTCATACTGAGACGACCGGGTATCTCACCGGACAGAGGTTGCGGGAGTGTCCCCGTCCCGGACACCTCAAGAAGGGAGCCGCCAATGCCTCCTCGGCCAAGAGCCAAGCGATTGCAGGAGCCCCTCCAGTCAGCTTTATGTCCGGAGAGGCCAAGTAGAGGTTTTTTGCTTTCACTCGCGCCGTTCAGGGACCGTTTGTTGTCGATGATTGATCTGGCTGGGTAATGGACTTGGCGGAGCAACGAATATCGGGAATCCTGGCCTTGGTAGAGGCGAGAGGCGTTCAATGCCGGCGAAGGCCGAATCTTGTCCAGGTGAGACTGTGAGGCGCCGGGGCAAAGCCCGTGTTGACTCTTCTCTAGCTGTGGGCGACAGGGGAAAAGTTCGGTGGTTCGTTGCTCGTGTGCTAGTGCCGAGAGCACAAACTTGCCTTGCAGGGAGAATATGCAGTGGAGAAAACCCGAGAAGGCTGAAAAAAAGAGCGAGGAGAAATGGAAGGGCAATAAGAAAAACAAACGACGTGTTTTGAGGGTGACAAAGGTCGAGCGTTGGGACAAGGTCCGAGGGAGAGAGCCTTTGCTTTGTATGCCAAGGTCGTTGTTTTCTCCGATTGCCGTTGGCGGAAGGTTTTGACGTGAGCGCGCAACGCGAGAGAAGCTCGGAGGCAACGAAGCCACGACGAGACGCCCCTCGGTTCGACGTCAGAGACGGCGGCGACAACGGATCGGTTGCAGTGAGACCAGCTAGAACTCTGGAGGAGGAGAATGGCAAAATGCCATCGAGTTAGGAGATACACGCAATAATGCCAGTTTGGGAGACCCCGAGACTGGAAGAAGTTGAAAAGCAGTCGAGATATTCTCCCACAAAAAGAGGGTGAAGGATTTTGTGTGGGCAGCGTAAATTTTTTTTTCCTTCTCTCGACCTGTACCCTCCTCCTCTCTCGGGCTTTGGGGAACGTACCTTTCAGATGGGGTAACAAAATTTGGGCTGTGACCACCTGTAATGGTGCGGTTGAATGAAAGCACAGTTCCCGGCTGCTGTGGGGAGGTGCGCGAATATAAATCGGTTAATGATTTAGCGGCTGGAGCAACCACTGGCGAGTGAATGCCCCTCCCAGGAGGTAACAGCACGACATGCACTTTTGTCCTCTCAGGTCGAAATACGTGCAAGGATGATGGGGGTTAAAGGTGACGGAACCGTGAACCCTAGGGTCGATGCCGTGTCAAGGCGCCGGGCAGTGACGGGTCGAAAGAGAGAGAAAAGAGGTTGAGGACTGGGACCAGAGGAAGGACCAGCCCAGACGGGGTGGGGGTTCTTGCAGACCGATCTGACCTGTTCGAGAGCTGTGCGACTGGGTCGGAACAACTGGAAGCTTGGGAAGTTGCAAGTCGCAGTCAGAGACCAAACAAGCAGGAGCCCGCAGAAGCCGCCAGCGGTTGTTGTACCGCACTCGTACCCACTGGGCAGCCAATCTGTTACGAACCTCTCTGGGGCGAGGGTCGTTGAGAGCGTAAAAAAAAAGGCCGGCCGTCACTCGTCGTGTAAACCTTATGGAAGATTTTGGACGAGTCCAGCCACGACTGGTCATAGATGTTAAAGGGAAGGGAAGAGTAGATGCAAAGAGTGAGTTGGTTCGCAGTCTGACGGCCTAAGAACCATACCGTGACCGGGACAGTCACTGGCGGTTAGTTCGCTGAAGAGGGGTTCAACGGGACGGATGATGGCTCCGGTCAGCCAGTTGTGACTCCAAGCTGCTTGCAACTGCCTGCAACTGCCTTCCTGTCCACGGGTTCAAGGAAGAGGGGAGTGAAAAAAATGAATGCAGCCCGCAAGCTCTGGCACAATTAGGTAATGCAGTTTGATTTATTTCCATTTGAGACCGGATCCATTTTGATTTTCTCTGCAGCTGGAGGCCGGCAAGCGTCCCTCAAAGGTCCTGCCTCCCAGGTGAGGCACTCCTCTGCGGGGGAGGGGAACCTGGCCTGCCAACCTGGTTCCGATGTGCCCCAAGGCCGACCATCCGAATCTGCACCGAGCTTGGAAGACTTGAGTTCCTAGATCAAACTGAGAAAAAGAACAATGGAAGACCTTTGTTCTCCCAGTTCTCGTTTGTAACAGACGGGCCGCCTCCTTTCTCCTCCCCCTATTCCCTCCCCGATACCATGTAATCCGGTAGATGCATGCCTTTGAGACACCAACCTCGAGGTTAGATACCATTGACGTCTCTGCAAAGCAAGTTCTTCAGCTTCAGTGACACAAAGTGTACAGATGATGTATCAAATCGGTGCTGCCGCCGGAATGATGGGTCCCACGAGGGCGTGCCGCTAACTCCAACTTCCGCTCACCATCGGGTAAGCTAGCGAGTAAAAGCACCGGGGGCAGACCCAGCCAGGAGGTTCTAGACCTCGAGCTTCTAGTCGCCAACTGCACAGTCAAGCTGAAATTCAAAAAGGAAGCTTAGAACACAGCTCAACGTTTCACTGGAAAGAAATGAAATCCAAACACCAAGGTAGGTACGTTCCTGCATCTGTACAAGTACAAACTCGGAGGCGTCATCCAATAGCGAAATCGGGATCATCGGCGTCTGGTTTTAGCGAGTGGCTACAACCCATTCAATCAACCACCCACCCAACCTTCAGTTGGATGTCTTCAGCTTCCGTATACACCCGGCAGACCCTGGGAACGTAGGGAGGGAGAACAGATGAGTCCCACCAGTCCAGATCGGCCGAAGGGGTCCTAGTTGCCGATAGGGATAGACTGAAAACTCCAGCTAGACCTGGAGGTTGAAAATTGCTCCACGCCCCTACGCTGAATCCGTCCACCCGGCTAATTGCATGAGTAAGGACGTTTTGGTCCATCAGCCTTGTAAATTTTCGACGATACCAGCAGGAACTTCACGATTCATGTTTGTACCAATGAAGAAGTCACCATCACGCGGAGAAGGAGCCCTTGTCAAGCGAGGAAGTAGCATGTACGAGCCATGCTTTGATGGTCAAGACAGACTCCAATCGGAAAGATGTAGTGAAAACCTACAGACACCAACAGCAACAGCTCGCGTGCGTCTACAACGTAGACATCGTCGAAGTCCTTCACAACGACGGGGGTTTTGTGGAGTTGGCGGGAGGCTCAGAGAAGCCACCTACACCCCACACAAGAGATGTAATAGGTACGTAAATGACAGGCCCCCACTCAGCATCATTGATCTTTGATTTCCTCGACGGCACAACCGGCGCGTTCGGATTGGCCGCCAAGACGCAGCACCTGTCGATCGATCCGGCCCATGATGGTGGATGGTCGGAGACGAGCGGTGGGATCCGCGTCTGCACGCGGCACGAGGACGCGGCATGAGGCTCTTGCTTTTGCCGGACCCTTGATATCTCTACAGAAGTTCGAGTTTTACAACTACTACAACGAATAGGTACTACCTACCTACGGCATCCACCACATATATGTCGGCCCAGGTAATAGTGTCGTGTCAAAGATAAAGAAAGCGGGATCTTCCTAGCGACATTTCTTCTTTGGGGAACACTCTTGCATGAAACAGGCACAACCTGCCTGAACCTGTGAACCTGAGGCATGACATTTTCTTGCTTTCCCCAACCGACCCGTCGGAAGACTTTTCTTTTTCTTTTTTTCCTTTGCAGTATGAATCTCCATGCCGCTTCCCGATTCATTAGATGGGCCACTCCCGCTCAAAGGTTAGTTGCGTTACGCAAGATAGTGGGGTTCCCAGCAGGACAGAAGAAAAGATACAAGACAGAAAGAGAAAAGAGAAAAAAAAATAACTTTTTACGTTAAGCAAAAAAGGAAAAGTGAATTTGAGAGGAAACGCGCGAAAATAAAACTAGCGCCTTGATGACATGTCGATAATTTGTTATGAATGGGGACGATGATTCTCCCGAACTTAAAAAGAAGGGCATCATCCATCAACAATTTTGGGAAACCCGCTGGCCCGCTTCAGCCCCTCGAGCTTTCACCGACAACATGCCATGCGGGCTAGAGTAGCTACGAGTAGGAGAGAGTGCAGATTATCAGACCTCAAATGCCGTCGAAAAACTAGAATGAGAGACGGTCATTCACCACGGACAACGACAATTTTAACCCCAAGGCTGTATACCCTAGGCCCCGAGGCTGCACTTAACAATACAAATTGATACGCTTACAAACACACAAAACCACTTCTCCAACACCAACACCTCTATGCTGGGGCCTCACTGGCTCCAGCCTGCTCCAGCCGGCCTACCTTCACCTACCCCGTCATCCAAGCAGCCGCTCTCCGGGCACCAAACGTGCCCGCCATCCGCAGACCGCTCGAACCCATGGGGAAGTAGCTGACCAGATACCATATCAGACACACAAGCTGAATAATGGCCGCGAAGAAGGTGAGGATCTTGGAACGGAGCTGCAAAGAAAGAGAGAGAAGGTCAGCCTCGCTCAACTAGTCACCAAATTCGGTGGGGAAAATCAAAAGCAATTTGGTTTCTAGGTTGGTTGTCGGTTCTCGTGACGAAAAGACGAGACAAGACGAGACGAAGAGAAAGAAGACTCACCCCTATGGCGAAGTAAAGACTCAGAGCCAGGGATCCGAAGTATGCCGCCGAGAAAGGCAGCCTCGGGCCTGACGCGAGATGCTGGACATACGCCCATGGTCCCATCACAGCCGCGAAGGAGCAGAGGAATAGAATGGATCCCACCGACCACCTGTGTTTTAGTTCGTTATCCGTTGAGTCAGTCAGTCTGTCAAAAAAAAAAAAGTGTCTGCGTGACACGATATATAGAAGAAAGGTAAAGTCATAAGGTCAAATCGAAACGAGTCGAGGGAAGTCGCGTTGTCATCCTGGGTTAAAGGTGACCAAAAGACGTTTCCACACCGCACCACACCGCGCGCCAGAAGGACGAGCTGGTTGCTCTCTGACAAGACCTAGCGAGGGGATGGAGTCCGCCAGGTCCAGAAGTTGGAAGCGATGACGACACAGAAGAGTGAGTGACGTATGATCTGAGACTCAAGCTCTTGAGTCTAAGGTAGGCACATCTAGGATGGCGGGAGGCCGCCTCGACGGACGGTTTCCCCCGCAAATATGTAGGGCGGGAGAAGCCACAGGACAGGCACGCAGCCAGTCCAAGGCCAGAACGGCGCAAGTGCGAGGTCATGGGAGCTACCGAGGAGGAGAAGCGGGGCCATGGAACTAGAAAGGAAAGAAAGGGGAGGAAGGAGGAGAGGGAGGGGTGGTGGTGGTGGGGGGTGGGTAGAGGTTGTAGAGAAAAGAGCCCGCCCATCATCATTATCATCAGAGATGGATGGGGACTAACTGGCAGGTTGGTTGGTCACACTTACAGAGCTACAAACTTGGTCGGGTTGGTGGCGACGATGGGCCAGAAAATGAAGCAGATGAGGAAGCAAACCGCGGCGCCGACATTGCAGCCCGCGAAGACGATGAGTCGATCCCACCTGCTCACTGTTTGGGCGGAGAGGAGGTAGAGAGAGTTGCATGGGTTAGTGATGAAGAAGTCGATAGAAGCTATGACTGATATCAAGACAAGAAGGGGAGTAGGGGAGTAGGGAGGGGGGCAGAGCAAGTGGAGACCGGCTGCTCATGTGGGAAAGTGAGACACGGGCGCCCGACCCCGGCACATGGCCCAAGTCCAGGTCTGCTGCAGGGGGAGGAAAGGGAAAGTGAGACCGCGCGAACGATAGCATCGCAGCGACAGAGCAGCAGAAAAATATGAAAAGGGGTGAGTGATAATGGAAAAGTGACATGTAAAACGAAGAAGAAAAAAGGCAACAAAGTCCGGTCTCCAAGGGGTGGGTCTGTGGGTGGAAGGAGAATGCGGTTTTTGATTTTTGACTCACAGACGAACCAGCCTTCCTCCTCCTCCCTCCTGCTCGGCGCGGGCAGCGGCGCGCCGGCGCCTTCCGTCGTGGGCAGGCGCACATACCCCCGGTCGCCAAACGGGTTGAGCGACTTGATCGATGAGAGCAGCCCGCTCTGCTGAGAAGAGGTGTTGACGGGGAGGTCGGGCTCGCGGCGGGACCAGCCAAGCGAGTTGAGGGAGTCTCTGAAGGACTGCGACGCCATCTTATCTTTTGCTTGCTTGTTCGAGAAGATCGAGACGACGGGATGGGGGCTAGACCAGACCTGACTAGGTAGACTAGACTAGACTCTCGGTTTCCCGTCGGCCCGGAAGAAAGCCGAGCTCGTGTTCCTTCTTATGTGGCGTGTCGTATTTTGAGTTGCTCCGCGCCGAGGGCCAGCTGGACAAGGCAGAGAGGCGAGGCGAGGCGAGGCGCGGCGGGTGAGCGAGTGAATGTGCGAGAGTGTCGAGTGATTAACCAAGCAAGGGCAAGCAGCTACCTCGGTAGCCACAAAGTGCGCACAGGAGAGATAATCCGGTTCTAAGTCTAAGGAGAGGGGGTCGACGATATTCCGTCGCGACCGGGATTCGGCAAGACGTCGAAGAGACTCTGGGCAACGGCTGGTGGGTAGGATGCGTGGGAGGCGACCTGCAGGTCTCGATAGTCGAGCAGTGCCGATATGTAGAGAGGCCGGTATTGTCGTAAGAAGTGAGCGAAAATCGGGCGAATCTGAAGGGGGGGGTGTGGTGGTGTCAGTGTCAGTCAGGCGAAGCGGATGGCCGGACACAGGGACGCTGTTTGGACAACTGCGTGCGCAGCAATTTCGCGGGCCGGATCTAGGTGGCAGCCAAGAGAAATAAGAGAGAGGATCATACCAAAACGACGCCTGCCAGTGCTGTCAGGGTCGTGGTCGGTCGTGGTCGGTCGTGACTGACTTTAGACAAAGAGGAAGCCGGTTGTCTTGTTGTCTTGTTCCTTGTTCTCCTTGTCTGGGGGAGTAGGCGAGAGTGAGAGGGCGAGGCAACGTGGTCCGAAACCGTCCACGCGTCTGTCCCGAGCAGTCCGGCACGGAATAGAAGGCGTAGAACAATGATGGATAGCCTGCTGCCGAGTGGCAGAGACGACTGCGTACAATCGCGAGTGGCCTAAGGCGGCAGGTAGGGTGGGTGGAATAGATGGAGCAGGTCGGTTTTGGCGCAGCTTTGATCGATGGACGTTACGGCATCACCTCGAAAGTTGGTGGTGGTGGTGGTGTGTGGTTGTGAGAGGTGTGAGGTCTAGGTGTGTCTTGGATTTCTGGGGCGGGTGGCCCATCGGAAATACTGGGCACTTCAGGCTCCGTCGCACATGATTGGCCTATGTCTCATCTCATACCCCAACACGAGTCTGGGAGAGACTAGGGTGCCGTTGCCTGTGCGTCCGACAAGCTTGCGCAGTGCAACGCGATTACTCTTGATAGCACCCCCCCCAAATGCCGTGCATATCTGCAGCTGTGCGCATCTCTGACCCTCAACCACCTCACCCGCACTCCGAACGTCTCTCTTCACTCCTCCGCAGAGGCATGCGTGTGCGTCTGTGTAAGTGTGGACTCTCCTCCCTCACCTCCACCACCAGACTTGCTGTGCTGCTCTCCAACAGCCCTCGACAACGGGCCTGAGTCGAGTAGTCGTGGCTGGTGATGCTGTGGAAACCGTGCTGAGAGTGTGAGTGAGAACGCAAGTGAGAGAACGCATACGAGTATATGTGGCTGTGTGGAGTCGCCTGTCCTCGAGACTACCTCTAGGTTCCTCCATCAATGTTCATTGCAAGAAGTGAGGTGTGCATATTTCTCCAAGGTCTTACTATCTTACAAATTACAACTCGCAAGAACCAGGTGTGGACCAAACGATGGTTGATCACCATCAGGTTGTCTACTACAGGCCCGTCGCCTTTCACTCCGACCCAAACCTGCTTTTGAATTATATGGTGTCCATCGATGTCCTCGTGGCAGACTGGCTCATGGGTCTGGTACTCGAGCAGTTAGTTACTTGGCCCGCTCCAAGTCCTTGTCAGAGCGCTCTTGCCTGCTAGGCAGTACTATTGTCCGTCCAGCAGGCAGCCTTCACCTCGGTGTGGGCAGTGCAGAGCAGATGGAACAGTTGGAACAGTTGGAAAGCCTCACCGAAGCCCATGTACGAATATTCAATATTTCGTCCCTCGTAGGATATCAACAATCAACTGTGGCGGCGGCGCGGTGATAGCTCGCATAGCTTTGACGGCGTGTGACACCTGAGCAAGGCCCGCTAGCATCTTAGGTTTCGCGACGAAAGGCAGATCAGACCCATCGACTGCTGGGCTTGGCCCATGCTAATTGCGCGTTACCCCAGGCCTAATACCTCCGGTCCTCTTAGTCCCCATGGTAGCAGTTGTGACTAACTGGCGACATCCTGTATTGGGTCCAGGGATGGATTATGGGTGAGCTTTGGTGTGCCTACATGTCTTACATTAGCTGACTTGACAGTGTCACGTTGATGTAGGCGTGCCCCCCTTTTCCGACACCCCCTCCAACATCTCCCTCCCACGCAACTTCTCTCCCCCGCCCTCGCACGCTCTCGCCCTCCGAGAATGTCCATGCGTTCGAAAAAGCCCCGGCGAGAGGGGATGGTCCCGAGACGGTGCCTCTCGCGAAACTGACGGGGCTATGCTCCAAGACCTTGATGTATGTACCTACCTAACGCAAGTAGGAGGTGGAAGGTGGGCATCTTCAGAATCTCACCCAGCTTCCAAGGTGGCTCCAAGGTGGCTCCGAGGTGGCTCGCTCCCTCACAAAACCAAGCCATGCCCACCTCTCTGCCAGACATGTCAGAAGATACAGTAGTTGCGAGGCGAGAAGGAGTGAAGGAGGGTAGATGACCTCTTCAATGATACGTGCATTATTTTTAGCTTGACTATAAAAGCCTGCAGCCTCCGTTCTCCGTTAGACTGATGTATCTTGCATCTTGCATCCACCGTTCACACTCTTTTGCAGACTTAGACTCCTCTCCAGGGCTCCCAAGCAGGCCACCGAGGACGACACAGATTGCAAACTGCCAGCTGAGCACGCCGTCCCGTCCGTCCTGCACGTCTAGAAGTCCCTGGCATATTTTCGTCTAGCCCCGAACTCAAGGAGTCGTGTACCAGTCGTTTACAACCTCTCTCTTCTATTCGTAAGTCTCCAGATCCGGACAGAGGTCGAGGCCAAACCGCCCCAGCTCGCCCACACTGTACTTAGATGAACATATATCCCCGTCCCGCGTTCCGTGTTTGCATCTCTTCCGTTCGGCAGCAGCTAACAGCAGCTAACTTAACACACGGGAAGAGCGGAGAATTCGCATCTTCCCCGTATCACTATTGGGCAGAGTTCAAGGCCTCCAATATCAAAACGCCAGTCTCTGAATCCAATATTCATATCAAGCCGCGCAATCCGAAGCCACCTTACGTTGGTGCCACAAAGTCCCAAGTCAGCACCGCTCCAGCAACTGTCCCACCCTGAACAAGCATCTCTCCGGGGTACGGCACCGCGCTGAGCCAGGATCTGGAGGAAAAGTCCACTAACACCTGCACGGTGCTGCAGGCTTACATAACACACCACACCCACACACCCCCCCGCCCGCCTTCCCCAACTCTGGCCGTCTATCGTCCGTCACTGGGAAGCCACTCGCGCAGCACCGCCTAGAGCTGGACGTAACGCCAATCAATATAGAGGCAATCCGCGATAAAGTAGGTCGCCGCCAGTTCTCTTCAGCAACTGCCTACCTGGGAAGACCGGCCGGTCTGGATCTATATTACCAGCAAGATCCTGACCAGGGATTCCGAGCTTTCAAGAAGCTCCTAAGAAAAGAAACGGAGGGAACGTCGGGGCTGGCAGGCAGGCAAACCTGAACGGATGTGTCGGAATCTTGGTGGAATCTATCTGTCTGACTGGAATCGCTCAAAAGCAGGACTTCAAGATCAAGGAGTGCCCCAAGACAATACAAGACTGGAGGGCATCCAGAAAGAGAAATCGAAAAGCAGGCCAAGAGCCAATCACGCTGGTTTCCCCTCTCTGCACGAAGAAAAACCGCAGCTCCGCAGCCGACGAACAACGTACAAGTCGGCAACGACACCGAGGACCCTCTCCACCACCATATTCCATCCACATCCCATATCCCGTCCTCCCAAGAACACCACACCAAGGAAAGAGGAACGCCGCCATAGCCTGACCACTCCTATTCCTTCGCTCCATAATCTTTGCTGCATCAGCCAGCCTCTTTACCACTCTCTCTTCCTCACCGTGTTTTGTGGTGTGGGAGAAGCCGCTAGTCCACAGCTCGGTTACCCCTGGGCCTTGTGGTTGTCGCCACCGAAACGCCTCGTTCAGCTTTACACGGTTGGTGCAAAACGACTGGCTGGGGCATTCATCCGTTATATAAAACTACCTACCTAGTTGGCTGCCGGTACCGGTAGCAAACAGGTGACAATATTTTGGTAGGTACGCGCCGCACCTTCTGTCCATCCATTCATCCCCCATTTTTCGGAGACCTTCTTGTCGTATTGGTGTGGTTTTGCATCTCTGTGCTCCCATCCCACCCAGAAAGACGGCAGAGGGTGAACATCCCCAGCTCCGGATTCGCCGTACTGACTGAGAGGGTTTTTTGCTCGTTTGGGAGGGACTCAGCCTCAACACGCCCAGCTTGCCCAGCTTTGGGCGTCGTTCAGTGTGCAGCAAGTGTGCGCATTCCATAAAGTGTCGGACAGAACCCGGAACTTCTTGGTCGCGCGCTTCCATTTTCGAGTTGTGAGTCAAACATCAACATCGTCATATCATCGTCACCAGTGCCCCTCATCATCCAGTCCGGTCCCCCTTCTCTCCTTCTCCTTCCCCGCGCTGCGCAGACGAACCAAGTAACGGCGCTCGGATTCTCTAGCCACCGACCGCTAATCACCAGGTCCAAAGAGCACAGTGACTGCACTGATATCCATTACTCTCAAGCCCACACCCAGACTTGACTTTGGAACCGCCCACGTATACAACCCACGCCGCCTTGCCGCCGCGCTTCCTTTTGTCTCTCTTCTCACCACACAAGCTTCCCACAATTCTTTTCTAGAGTGGTAGCCGATTGAACTCCGCCCGCATTCCATTCGACCATCCATCACCCACGCTTCCTCCCGCGCACAAGCAGAACCCAGTTACCAACCTGCCAGTCACCTCGTTCGTACTATTAGTACTGTACGGGATACGGTTGGTACTGTATAACCGTCGTGGATTTTGGGGTGCTTTTTGGGGTGGACCGACTTTCACGACTAACCGTCCGTCCAACGCGCCCGAGCCGACCGAGAGCTGACTGTCCGAGCTCCGTCATTACACCGCCACCTCAGCCTATCCCGCTATTTGCTATTCCCTTCCAGCCCTTCCAGGTTCCCTTTGTCTCTCTCCTCAAGACTTGGTTCCTGTCTTTTGCTACTCGAGGTAGGTTACGTGAGCCCGAACAAAGGCCTTCTTCTCTTGCGCACTCAATAAGCAGGCAACAACCTTCCGTCATCCCGCCCGTTCCTTTTTCCCCTCCTGGACTGAAACCCCCCATTCTCCTTTTTATCCCTCTCGTATTTGTTGCCAGCTGCAGGTCTCAACAGCGCATTTCCTAGAGCAGTTTAGTCCCGAAAGATCATCCCTCTCCATCTGCAGCATCCGGTTGCCGACGACCTCTCTTTGCCCCCGCCAATCGAATTCCGACATTCGACATCCCACAGACGACAAGTCTCCCCGCGCTTTGCGTCTGGCTCGAGAGAATTCGAAATCGCCTACTTGACAGGCCTCCGTCCCTGCGTTGCTGCGTTGCTCCTTTGTAGCTTTGTGCACCTACCGTCTACCGCCTGCCGCATAGCGCATACCGCCTATTAGAAGCACCACCCCGGTCGCGTCCGGCATCGCTGTCCACATTGGGGACAAGCAAGATCTTTATTTGCCTTTATTCTCCCCCGGCCTGCCCCGCCACTCTACCTAACCTACGAAAGCCAAACTTGTTTCGCCGCATGGAAACTGGACGCCGTCACCGACTCTTCCACTCCCTCTGACGCAACACGCAACATTCACTGGCTTCGTTCAGCGAGAATACTCGAACCCTCCTTACTCGGCTTACACTATACCCCTAGGTACGTTCTGTGGATACCTACCAACTCTAAGGTACCTAGGCTACCTGAGTTTGGCGCACAGAGCACAGAGCTCCGCCGCAACTCACTGCCTGGAGCCGCATATCGCGCAAAAATTCGCCAAAAGACGTTGCGTTGCGCTCGGCTGCAGCAAAAACAGTCCTGCACTTGAAGATGCCTTACAAGTTCGTTAGCGGCTAACATTTATCTTGCGCGTCCCTCCCCGCCAGATTACTGAACACATCACCTCTTACCACATCCATTTGAGCTTCCTATTCTCCAGTCAGCAATACCGAGCTACCGCGAATACGTCCATATTTTCCCACGCGGCGCAAATTCAAATCAGATTCGCATCGTACGTCATTTCCGAGGGCAGTCTTCGGAAAGATTCGCTCCACAGCGATGGCCCAGCACGGCTTCAACCAGCTTGGGGGCGGCGGCAGTGGCGGAAGTATAGACCCCAACGACCTGAACATGTCCAGCACGTACGGCTCGACCTTCCAGAACAACTACAACTCCTCCAACCAGCCATCAAACGCCTACTCGAGCGGGTCGGCACTGTTTGGAGACGATGAGCTGCTGGACGGCTTGGCCAGCCCGACCGAGCCACGGCAAGGCGGCATGGGTTCGGGCCAGGACTTCGGAGGCATGGGCGACATGTCGATGGGCGGCTACTCACAACCAATATATACAACACATCACGGGCTGCCCATGGACCAGAGCCACATCAACGGCTATTCGAACACACCAGAAGGCGACCCGATCCAGAGCCCCTTCGCCCACAACTTCAACCAGTACCGTCAGATCCAGCACCCTCAGTCGTTCGGCACGTCGCTCCAGTCGCCACTATCCTACACCGGCTCGTCGCTCGCCGGCGGGGACCTAAATGAGGGCGACCCGAACTACCTAAACGCCAAGGTCCGACCGCGAATGACGACCGCCATGGCGCGGAAACCTTCGAGCTCTCGCACGCCACTGACGCCAAAGGCCTCTGCCGCGATGGCGAGCCTGTCCATCGGCTCGGCGGACTCCTTCAACGGCCAGCCGATTAGGACCAACGGCGGGCACCACGAGAAGTCCCACTCGGGACAGTGGATCCAGACACCGAACAGCCTGGGCTCTTTCCCCGGCTCGGCGGGTTTCTCATCACCCCTGCAGGCGGGTCTCCACAGCGCGCAGATCAACGACATCCTGCTGAAGGGCGGCACGTCAATGCCGGCGAAGCTCAACACGCCCCTCACGACGTCTCAGGAGGCCAAGCGCAAGAGGAGGCGGGAGTCGCACAACCTCGTGGAGCGGCGACGGCGGGACAACATCAACGAGCGCATCCAGGACCTCAGCAAGCTGGTGCCCGCCCACCGGCTGGAGGACGAGAAGATCAAGAAGCTCATCCAGAACGGCACGCCGCTCTCGCCCACCGTCTCGGGCGTCCCGAGCCCGTCGCAGGCCACATCCGGACTGGCCGGCCCGGGCGCCAGGCGCGCCGCGGGCGGCACGGCGGGGAACATCACCACGGGCCTTCCCGTGGAGGACAAGGACAAGGGCCCAAACAAGGGCGACATCCTCAACGGGGCGGTCAGCTGGACGCGCGACCTGATGTGGATGCTGCACCTCAAGATCCAGCAGCAGGAGGAGCTGGCGCAGTACATCATGGACCTGGGGGGCCAGTTCCCGTTCGAGCCGACCGACGACGAGAAGCGCATGCAGACCGAGCTGCTCGAGGCCATGGCGCGCAACGAGGCGTCGACGGACGAGAACAAGCAGCCGTTTGTGTACACGCGGCGCGCCGGGTCGGGACTGCGCGTGCCGCATCACACTGACTATAAAGGCGAGCCCCTCAACGGCGGCGGCGGTTCTGGTGCGGCTGGAGGCGGCCTCGGCGTCGGCATCGGCGCCCCGGGTTCGTCGGCCAGCCCGGATCAGCAGGGCAACCCGTCGGTGCTGGGCGGCGGCAGCGACCTGGTCGACGCGAACCAGTTCTGGAACGACGACGAGGATGACGTCGGAGGGGACCTCGACTTTAAGGAGGAGGACGAGTACATGGACTTGAACTAGGCGCTCTAAGTCTCTTGTGTTTCATACATCGGTTGGGATTTTTGATGATCTATCTATCTCGACCGACCGACCGACCTTTTCTCCGTTGTCGTTGTTGTTTCCCACCACCACATCACACAGCACACAGCGCCATCGCCATATCGGTATATGATTTTCGGCTCTCTTTCGCTACCTTAGGTCACCAGGTCTTGTCTGTTGTACCTTTCGCTTATCTGCTAATTTTGTTTTTTGATTTTTGATTTCCCAGGAGCAACGGGCTATACATACGTACACCAGCAACTACCGCACACCAACCCCAGGCTGGTCTCGTTGGGAAGGGAGGGATGGATGGATGGATGGACTGGCGCTTGATTTTTTTTTTTCTTTGTGGGATTTCCTTTCTTCTCTTCTTTTTCCCATGTCAGGGATGGTATGGTTTCCAGCCTGGCCCTTCTACTTACAGCCTTAGGAAGCGAGCGATTACTCCAGACCATGGTCTCCTCCTCTTCATGCTGTGTGTGAAGAGGGAGGCTCGCTCAGGGGCTACATCCCTTCGCTTCTCTTTTCGCCATTTTCTTCCTTTATCTTAGCCTATTGATACTCGGTCATGGCCTCTTGTTTTTTCATTTCTTGCTACTTTTCTAGCCTATCTAGTATTGCATTATATCCCCATCCTTTTGCTACTTCTTTTTTTTCCCCTTTCTTTTCTCTGCTCTACTTACTATCTATCCTCTTATTGCTTATTGCTGCCTTTTTCGTGCTCGAATTATTCGAACCAGGCAGGTCGTCAAGGAGCGAGAGAGTACCAGGCAGGCGCAGGGCAACACTTTACAGTACCACACGATTGTACTGTGACGTACGTCCTCGGCCACTTACTTGGTCTTGACGGAGGTGTTCCTTATCGCGGCGTTTCAATATGGATTTTTTTTCTTCTCTCTTATGGATGTATGGATGGATGGATGGGATGGACTGACGGATGGACGGGATCCGGTCAAGGGGCTCTATGGTGCCCCTCTCTATCTATGGCAGAGCGAATACCTTTACAGCCTAGTGGCCCACGCACACTCTCAGCATATTATTTGATTTCGACTACCTGGTTCTTTTTCTATTTCCCATCTCGCTCTTGATATTCTACTACTCTGGTCACTTGGCCGTTTAGGCTTCTGATTTCAACACTGCTACCTGTTTAACTCTCTCGATCCTTCGTTTGGTGCGTGGGAAGCGGAGAGTTTGGCCTACGCTCTCGTGTCTCTTTTGGGTGTTTATTTTTTTCGGGTTGTCTTTGGCCTTCCTTTTACACCGCTCGTGGGGGTTTCTATCTTTTTGTTTGGCAAGTGATACCTTTTGCTGAGATTACGTTCTGTTTTCCACATGTCGTGGACGCACCCCTTTGTAATCTTGCTCTCGCTCTCGCTTTCGCTCTCGCTCCCCAACAGATACTTTATAATTGGCACCTATTCTACCTATGACGTGATCCTCCACAGTTCCTTAGTGTGGAAAGACCAGTTGGTGCTTGCCAAATTTCCCATCATATATGAATCTGAACTAGTAGATGGAAGCAAACAATATGTTTAGTCCGCCACTACCAATGCCTAACGCAGAGAAGATGCTCGCTCATGGCTGTCAGCAGAGCCCAGACGTCTCTCCGCTTCTTGTCTTCCTGCAGGGCGATCCTCTCCAGGGCGCAGTGCCCGTTGAAGTATTTGCAGAAGAGAGTCCAGGCCTGCGCGACCCGCTCGTCCCACTCCGGGTCGCCGCCAACCGGCACGTCGGCCCCGCCGTCTCTGCCTCTGTCGGTGGCCCAGTCCGCACCGCGGCCATACCCGTGGCTAGTGTGGCCGTGAGCATGACCGCCGTGAGGAGGAGGATGCACATGCACGGGGCCGTGAGGGCCCGGCGGAGAAGCGGCGATGATGGCGCTGCGCTCCCGCAGCCGACGGCCGATGGCGCTGAGGTACAGGCTCTCCTTGCCGGTGGCGGTCTTGGGGTCGAGGATGATGTGCGGGCTCAGGTGCGCGAGGTGCGGCGCGTTGTTGATGCTCGGGTGCGCAGTCCGGGTGGGGACCGGCTTCCGGGCGTGGGCGCTCGCCTTCTCGGCCAGCTCTCGGGCCGCCTTGTCGGCCACGCGGCCCAGACGCGCCTTCTCGGCGGCCTGCTGCGCTGGCGTGGGTTGGGGCCGCAGGCGCAGGTGCGAGGGGCGGGAGGGGGACCCGGGCCCGCCTGCCGCTGTGGCTGTCGCCTGTGAGGAGTCGGAGTCAGAGGAGGAGCCCCGTGACCGGGAGCGGGATGAGGACGAGGACCGAGAGGAGGACCGGGACATTGGACGTGGGGAGTTAGACGAGATGGATGCCGTTGGTCCTGAGACGACTGAGGCTGACGAAGGTTGCTCGCCAGCTGGTGATGAGGCCGATGCCGACATGGACGATGGGGAGGAGACACCCGTCGTAGTCATAGCCGTCGTCGTCGTCGCAGCCGCCACAGCAGAAGCGGCTCCAGCCGAGGCGGCCTTGAACTTGGCGACGTCCTCGGCCTCGAGGGCGTGCTCCACCTCGTAGATTATCTCGGGCCAGACCACGATGTAGGCGAAGGTGCACAGCTGGGTGACCCACCCCCCACGCATGAGCCAGACCAGGATGCGCATGTACTCCCCACGCAAGGGCTTGGTGGGGCAGAAAGACTTGTAAGGGCGAGGCGCTGCTGAGAGGTCCGCTAGGATGTTGGTCAGGGCCGGGGCGAACACGAAGGCGCGAGCGAACTCGACGCTGGCGCGGGCCAGCTTGGAAGGGTCGCAGTTGGGCGACAGGATGTACACGTCGCGAGCGTGCAGGGGCGGGATGGCGATGGCGCGCCGCCAGAAGATGAAGTGGTGTGCGAACTTGCGCACCTGGCTCAGGCTTAGGAGGCTGGACTGGTTCGCAACTTGGTGAAACCTGTTGTGAGGAAAAGGCGGAAGGACAAAACAGTAAGTCAGTTCTGGCATGTATGTCTTGTTTGTCTTTCTCACTGTATGTCTCTGATGCTCTGTCGCCCTGTTCTAGGTTGTAACTTTTGTTTCCGATCTGATATGTCTCGGTCTGTGTATCATGTGCTTCCCTTCCGACTCGCCTCTCTCGATGGGTGGGAACGGTGAGGTCCAAGGCTGGACAGCACCAACGATGCGTGTTTCGAGGCGAGAAATAGACGAGAAACAGAGGTGGGCGCACTAGGACGATAATGGCGCATATGATGTAGGGACGACGCAGGGCATGACTTACGACAACGTCGGCTTAGAATGTTTCATAAACTCGATCATGGCAGCCGTTGCCTCGTCCGGGTCCGACTGTAGTTCTGATACAATCTTTTTGTCCTCCTCCATGAGCAGGAGGGCAAAGTTCTTGTCGAGGAAGGTCGGCTGCGATGCGTCGGCAGCCCCAACCCCACCAGCAACTGCACCGTTGGCACCATTGGCACCACCACCACCACCACCGTGGTCGTCATCCTCGTCAACCGCGGCCGCGGCTACAAAGGAGTTCGCCGTTGTGACCCACAGGCCCAGCGCATCGTCTCGGCTGTGGCCGGCCACCTCCAGCGGCAGGTCAGAGATATGAAACGGCACGGGCACCTGAACAGAGTGCGTGACAGCGCCCTCCTGAGTGTCGAGCTGCAGCACCGCGATCTTGTTCTGGCTGACGGCCTCAAAGACGTCCTGCATCGACGCGGCCAGCGACGATGTGGTCAGGATCTCGTTCCACAGCGAGGTCATCTTCCTCCCTGAGACCACCATCCCCCATCAGGCGTTCTCGTTTAGCTCGGGTCATGAGAGACAGAGAAGACGGAGCAAAAGGACAATGAAAAAAAGGAGAATGGAATAGGGACACCTTCACTTACTCTCTTCGCGGGCCTTTTCCTTCATAGCCAAGATCTTCTTAGACTCTTTCCACACGAAGTCGTTGCGCTGCTGGCAGAACTTGTACACCTTGTTGACCTTGCGGATGATTTGAGAGTACATCGTGTCGACCAGCTCTGCGACGTCGTGCTTTTTGGGATTGAGGAAGAAGACCAAATTGAACATAGTCATGGAGCTGACTTTATCCTCCTTGTCATCCTTGTCCTTGTCCTTGCCCTTGCCCTTACTTGTAGCCTCACTCTCATCGCCATCCCCGTCCCTTTCAAGCTCATCGTCGCCCTCTCCATCTCCGTCGGCCTCGTCTCCTACCAGGCGACGGACGGGGTCCGGGTCGAGAGCCCGTAGCGGCGGGAGCTCGTCCCCTTCCATCACCTTGCTCGAAGTCGACGCCTTGCTTTTTGCCTTGGCGCCGTGGTCCTTCTTTTTCTTACGCCAGATGCCATTCTCGGGCCGGTAGATTGGGTACGATACGCAGTAGATCGGGTCGAGGGAGACCTGGAATAGCCGTTTGTGATACGCACGGCCTGGAGTCAGGATGCTCTCCAGGTCCTTGGTAGGGAAGCCGGCGACATGCTCCCACGGCACGATCTGGGTGCCGCTCGAGGTGATCAGGTGGTCGTCCCGGGCCGGCCGAGGCGGCTGAGCCGACCGAGCCTCCCTGTCACCCAAACCAGCGAAGTCTCCACCCTCGTCATACTCGTAGTCGTACTTGTTGTTGCTGTTGTTGTAGGCGAATTCCAAGTCACTCCGCTTCGCGTCGTCACCGTCGTCGAGCCCCGAACCGGCCCGGGTCTGCGCGGAGGCCACGTGCGCCGGGTAGTGGAAGACGAACCTCGGCCCGTCACGGGAGCGGTTGATGACGAGGGCCACCCCAATGAAGTTGGACGGGTTGGGGAGGACTGGCAAGGCCATCGCCGGCGATGCTCTTCTTGCCCTGTGCTTTTGCCCGAATATGTAAGTCGTCCTACTGTCTAGCACTGACTATGGATGTAAGTCTTCGGGTTCGGCTTTGGCTGTGTACCTTAGTGTCGAATGTGGGGGGCTAGGTAGGTACCCAGGTAGCTTCTGATGTCGGTGCAAGTGGATGATACGAAGGGATAGGGATAACGCCGATAGGCTGTACGCAGCCGTCATGGGTGTGTGATTAAACGACTTCTAGGTTAAGGAAAGAAGCGGTCGAGCGGTCAAGCGGTCGGGCAGTCAAGCGGTCGACCGCGCATCCCGAGCACATGCTTCTCGCTTCTAGATTAGGCAGACTTTCAGCATCGGTCCATCAGACGACCATGCCGTCCGGGTCTGTCATCCGTCGTCTGCCCGCCGCCCAACGAAGCGTAGCTGGTCTCTGGCCCAACAAAAAGGGCAAAAGGGACAAAAACGTACGGCCGGTCGGTCTCCTTGTCCGACCCAATCCTTCTTAGTAAAAGGCCCCTAGTCCAAATTCTCGCATGAGCACGGTCCCCGCGTACATATGCACATGCAAAGGCCGACAGCGCCAGCACGATAACGGTTCATGGCGTTATCAGCAGCGAATCCCGAGGCAAGCAGTAGACACCTACCATTCATTAGACATTTACGTATGTAGGCAGGCGTGGGATTGCGGTGAGGGGATAGGACAGAGCGAAAGAGCGGCAGAGTGGAGGAAACTGGGGCAGCTCACCGTGTCACCACCGCACAGGTACCTGAGAACCCCTCTCTGCTCCAACTTTGCCCCAACTTTTTGCTCCAACTTCTACCCCAAAGCTCGGGTCAGGCAGGTCCCAAGCTCAGCCGGAACACTCAGCTTTACGAAATAATAATTGATGATAGGGCTGCTGGGGAATCCGCAACGGAAGTGGCCGTCTCCGAGTACGTAGTCGAAGATAGGCCTTACTGGCCTCCATCCCACAGAGGCAGCGACAACGAACAGTGCAGGGGACGAGGGATCTTCGCTCGATGGTCGGTCATGTGTCCAATGTGTGCTCCAACGCATGCACGCAGCCTCACCGCCTTGCCAGTAGCGTGGGATGGACACTCTGCGACAGGCCCTGATTGGATGGCATCTCCCCACCCTCCAGGGGATAGCTCCGTCATCGCAACGGCATCAAAATGGCGTCGACGCGGGGCAAACCCTAAACCTTTAACTTCTGATTTATTTATTTTTCATTTTTAGGTTTTGGTCGGGTGCAAGGTGCAAGGGGGAATGGGTACCTACGCATGCAAGAGCGAACGACTTTCCGAATGCCTCTTGTCGCTGACGCTTCTTTAACGGAACCGGATGGGACCGGGACTTGGAAGACCTCATTGAAGTTGGTCTTTGACACGTGCTTGCTCCCATAGCAGGAGGTGAGTGACCTGGCTTTTCCACTGGCTTTTCTTCTGCCCGTGCTACCGCCACTCCGGTTTCCTAGCGTGCTGCGTGTTCAAGTCGAACTCCACGAACAGCCCCCTCTCATAATTCCCCCCAAGGAAGGAAATTGCCCGCGTGATCGAACGCCTCTTTTCTTTCCAGACGTGTCACGAACCCAACAAAGAGCCGGTCTTGCCGATGAAGGGTGCCGAGTGTGTTGGGGATTTGGTTTTGAGAAAAGTCGCCCCGGTATAAATAATACCGGACGAGGCCAACCGCTCTCTCTCTCGCCCGTTGACGTATGCTTCTTGGCATTTTGGACCTGGACGGACTCCTTCTCTCTTCCTTCGACCGGAGGTATTCGTTGGAGGGAGTAACCCGCACAAAGGAAAGCGTAACCCATTTTTTGCGTCTATCAGTTGTTTCTGAGAAAGACTACAATTCCATAATCAGAAGCATTGCAGGCAGGTACCTAGATAGGGTATTTGGGTCTCTCTTTTGCTCCGGCTCTGCTGCTCCGGCTCTACCTAAATCTGCCTAATACTGCAGAAAGACACCGGAGACCAAACGGTATCATCATCGCACACACCCTCGAGAACCAATACCAATCCACGCCCACCAGCCCACATCCTTCGAGTCCCGTCGAGCCCACGGGATCCCCGCCGTCAAAATGGCGAAATCCGCGGTCCTGGTCGAGACTAACGGCCAGCATACCAACGGCAACCATCACCACCACCACCACCACCACCACAGCCGCGCCGAGGCCTTCCTGCCTGAGCAGAAGGTGCGCTTCATACCTCTGTCGTACTCAGCAGACCATGG
The DNA here is from genome assembly GCA_003049485.1 of Ophioceras dolichostomum. Taxonomy (NCBI): domain Eukaryota; kingdom Fungi; phylum Ascomycota; class Sordariomycetes; order Magnaporthales; family Ophioceraceae; genus Ophioceras; species Ophioceras dolichostomum. The sequence continues at coordinate 11,273 of PYST01000368.1, read as the reverse complement.
TGGCGAAGAGGCGGATCGCAGCAGTGGCAATGCCTCAGCACGCGCACTGATCCAGGCCCTACGGCCAGAATGGGGCACCGAGATCGAGTTCAAGCGGTTCACCGACGGCATCACCAACACGCTGTTGCAAGCACGACCACCCAAGACCTTGGTTCAGCCCCGAGCCGGCGAGACCATCGACGATGCTCAGAACCGGGAAGCCATACTGCTGAGGGCGTACGGGAACGGCACGGACCTGCTGATCGACCGCAACCGTGAAGCCCAGAACCACGAGCTCCTGTCCCGCCACCGCCTTGCGCCGGAACTGCTGGCCCTGTTTGAAAACGGCATGCTGTACCGCTTCATCCGTGGGCGCGTCACCACTCCGCAGGACCTCCGCAGTCCCGATATCTACCTCGCCGTCGCCCGCCGACTCGCCCAATGGCACAGTACCGTGCCGTGCCTCACCGCCGCGGCCCCTACGTCGCCCCCAACCGTCGCTGCCGACAGCATCAAGAATAAGATCCGATCCGTGGCGCCCGGGAAGCCCACACCTAACGTGTGGACCATCATGCAGAAGTGGATTATCGCCCTCCCCACCGACACCGAGGCCCAACGCGAGCGCCAGGCCTCACTACAGAAGGAGCTTGACAGGCTGGTCGCGGAACTAAGCCAGCGACCTGGTCTAGGCAAGGACGGCCTGGTGTTCGCGCACTGCGACCTGCTGAGCGGGAACGTCATCATACTGCCTCCAGAGCCAGCCGTTGTCGGCGACTCAGAAGGCCATGCCAACGGCAACGGCGTCAGCAACGGTACCCCCAAGCTCTCCGTCACCTTCATCGACTATGAGTACGCCACCCCCTCGCCCGCCGCCTTCGACCTGGCCAACCATTTCGCCGAGTGGGGCGGCTTCGACTGCGACTTCAGCGTGCTCCCCACACGCGCCCAGCGCCGCAAGTTCATCCGCGAGTACGTGCGCTCCTACTTCCACACCATACCCGGCGCCGGCGCCACCGCGGCCGAGGAAGCCGCGGACGGCGAGGCTGCTGACCGGCTGTTCGCCGAGGTGGACCTGTTCCGCGGCGTGCCCGGCTTCTACTGGGGCATCTGGGCCCTCATCCAGGCCACCATCTCCGACATCGACTTTGATTACGCCTCCTACGCCGAGACCCGCCTCGGCGAGTACTGGGCCTGGCGCGCCGAGCAGGACGGCTCCCGGGCCGCTGAGGGCCGCGAGATGCCCTTGCGCGAGCAGCGCTGGGCTCAGGAGGAGTAGTGGTCTTATAGTGTCTTCAACCGCCTTATAATGCCTCTCTTCCCTATCCACTTAGTTTATCCACCAAGGCGTGTCCAATGCATTCTTAACAGCGCTCTTCTTTTGTTCTTCTTTCAGTCTTATCGATCCCCCGTTTTATTACTATTCGGGTATTCATTCTCAGGGGCTGGCTCTGGAAGCCACGGCAGGCACGGCGACACACTGGTTAAACGGAGGTCACACGGCTTGGGGCTACTGCTAAAGAAAGGAACCACAAACTAACTCCCCTTTATCTTATTTACCTCACACACACTGCCACACACATTATATATACACTCTTGTCGGGGTTGGCGGCGTAACTTCAGGGTGTTAACCAGGCGTACTCTTCTGGGTAGGCATGGTTGATGATTCGGCAAAGCAACAAACGACACAACACTAGTACAGATTCCCCCACACACTTCATTTAACATCGTTGTCCGGTCTGTATTTACACTGCTTCTGCTAGAGGTCGGTTTCAATGGGAAGGATCCGGGTGTTCTTTTCGTTCTTTTTGTTCTTTTTGCTTGGTTAGGTCTGGTGGCGGGTTAGCAACATTCAACATGGGATCAGAATGAAAATGGGTGGGAATGGATGGATGAACGGATGGACTGGCGAGTGGATGATGGGCGCTGGTCATCCCCCAAGAATGACAACACTGAAAACACCACAAGCGGACATACCTAGTAGGTTTAGGGTAGTCGATTAAATAGAGCGGTACGGTATGACTGAACCACAAGTGATCAACTGTCAACGACAAAAACTCCGGTCCAGAAGCCAACCCGGAAGGCAGTGGCCAACCGATCCCTTCGTACGCCTTACGCAGGTCACAGCGAGAAAAATATTGCTAAGTAAAGCAGGCAAAGTGAGTATAAGAAGAATAAGGCAAGGCCCAAACGGTTGGTAGGTATATGATGGTAACAACAGAATTTGCGAATCAAAGCACCACGAAGAATCAGAGAAAAGAAATGACTCACCCAGGCCTCCCCCAAAGAGTAACATACATACATACAGGGACAATAGCCCCCTTGAAACTTGGGTAGGCAGAAGGTGCCCAAGCGATCAATATCAAATGAGACGAGACAAGCCCCGCCCGTAGAAGTAATCCGCCGCCGTCATGGGGAAGATCCCTAAAGAGGCACCAAAACAAGAAGAAATGAGAAAGACAGTGCCAAGAAAGAAACCGAAGAAATATTGGCCCACGCTCGCCATACGACTTCCTGCCCCCATCCCGGTCCCGGTCGGTGGCGACCCCTCTCTCCCATCCGCCGTATATACCGAATCATATCCGGAAGTTTCATCCATCGTACCAGTCTACCTTACCCGACCCCGTTCCCTCGTTCCGCCATACAGGGAAGGGGATGGTCAAAGATGAAGAAAGAGCCCCAGCCAGACCTTTCATCCGTCGATCTCCATCCTATCCACCGACGCAGGCGAGCCGAGCTTGACATCGACCGCGTCCGGCGCATCGTCGTCGAGCACCAATATGGCCGTCGTCCGAGAGGCACCAGCACTGATGCCGACACCGACGCCACCATCCTTCCCCTTTTCCGTTGCCGTCGCCAACGGCGTGCTCACGCCACTACTCCCGTCTCCCCCTCCTCCTCCGCCGCCACTGCTGATCGCACCAAAGCCGACACTACCAACACCACCAACACCACCGACGCTCCCAGCGCGGCCTTTATCTCCTCCACCAACGCTCCCAGCCGTAGTCGGCGTCTTAACAGCCCCAGTCCCACCACTGCTAGCGCTCGTCGCGCTCGTGGCCGTCGTGGCGCTCGCGGGCCCCGCGCTCTTGGGCGTCGGCGGCACGATGACGTTGAGCACGCAGTCGTCCAGGTGCTCGTAGAACTCCTGGGCGGAGAAGAACTGGCTCTGGCAGATGGAGCAGCGCGCCGTTGTCGTCTTGGACCCGCCGGCGGACTTGCTGCCGCTGCTGCTGCTGGCCCCCGCCGCTGTCCCGCCGCCACCGGCATCGGAGGCGGTCAGGTCAATCACGGTGCCTGAGACGGAGCCGGGACCCGCTCCGGAGGAGGAGGACCCAGCGCCGGCACCAGAGCCCGCTGACGCTCCAGCCGCAGCCGACGACCCCGCCGCACCACCTGACCCACCGCCGCCGCTCCCTCCCGCCGCGCCAGAAGACGACCCCGCACCACCCGACCTCGACCCCGCCGCACCGCTCCCAAGCTCGATCAACGTCTCACCAGCAGCAGCAGCCGCCGCCGCCCTCGCCGCAGCGCTAAGCACCGTCTTGCGACTATTCGGCGGCGTCTGCTCGACGCCGTGCACGGCCGTCAGGTGGCGCTTGAACACATCCGCACGGTTGAACGCCTTCTCGGCGCGGTCGCTGGTGCCCGAGCAGAAGGGGCAGACCATGGTGCCCTTGTAGTGGGTGAGCGCGTGGCGGTTCTTGTCGTACTTCCGCGCGAAGCCCTTGGTGTGGTACTCGCACGACTCGATTGGGCACTTCTCGGGCCGCTCCTCCATGTGCGTCAGCATGTGGGCCGCGAGGTCCTTGAAGACGCGGCCGCAGTCCGGGTGCGGGCAGCGGTTGCGGTTGGAGGGGATGACGGGCGTCACGGGGCTGTTGCTGTGCTGTTGCGACTGCTGCTGCTGCTGTTGCTGTTGTTGTTGTTGTTGTTGTTGTTGTTGCTGTTGTTGTTGTTGTNTGTTGTTGTTGTTGTTGTTGTTGTTGTTGTTGTTGTTGTTGTTGTTGTTGTTGTTGTTGCTGCTGCTGCTGCTGCTGTTGTTGCACCTGCGACTGGGGCGTCAACTGCATCTGGATCTGCATCGGGTGCATCTGCTGCTGGTGCGGCAGCTGCTGGAGCTGCAGCTCGTCGGGCTGCTTGGGCTTGGCTCCCCCCGGAGGCTTGTGGGGCAGGAAAGACGCCATCGGGCTCGGCGCCGCGGGACTGCTTGTCTGGTAGGAGACCACGCCGCCTTGGTTGTTGGGGATCTCGAGCGAAGGCACGGCGGCTAGGATCGGTGGATGACCGTGGGACTGCAAGGGGGCTATGTGTATTGGAGGGTGAGGGGGATGGGTGCCAAGGGGGCCATGGGGGGCATGGGAAGCAAGCCCCGGGTGTGCTGGGTTGCCCGGAGGACCTGGGTGGTTAGGGTGCTGCGGTGGCAGCTGTTGTGAGGGTAGTATATGCGGCGGCGGTGGTCGGGGTGCCTGAGGAAGTTGTGATGGTAAAATATGCTGAGGGTGCGATGAATGATGCGGGTGCTGAGAGTGTTGAGCGGGCTGTGGGTGTGGTGGATGCTGCGGTTGTGGTTGCGGTTGCGGGGGGTGATGGTGAGAGGGGTTCAAGTGAGAAGACAGCTGTAAAGATGAAGGAGATGGAAGTGGAGGTGGCGGCGGCGGAGGTGGAGGAGGTGGTGGAGGGACAGGAGGTGGAGGAGGTGGTGGCGGAGCTGGCGCCAGTCTCGGAGCAGTCTCCTGCGTTGCTGCAAGGGTTGTTGATATGGGCGGCACCGGAGAGCGTCGGCTATGAGGCGGTGAACTGAACTCCCCTATCGACTTGTAGTCGTCGTCCTCTCCCTCGGATGAATCGCCTTGGTCGGGCATGTCGACGGACTGACGCACCTCGCGCATCCAGTCCTTGAGGATGCTCATGGTGGGCCAGTCGCCGCTAGCCTTGCCGCCGCGGTGCGGGTTGAAATGGGCCCTGCGTAGGTGTGCGGCGGCGTTATAGTAGGCGCCATAGCGCTTCTGCGTCACACATGCCTTGCACTTAGACAGCGGGATCACCGGTTGAGGCGACGTGAGAGTGTTGTTACCCGGCGGTTCGGTGCACACCCATCGCTTGACCAGTGCCGCATGCTTGGCGTCTGTGTGCCGCCTCAACTCGTGCTCACCCCTGAATCCTTCCGGGTACTCGCTGCACTTGTGGCAGTACACCCGCCGCAGCGGTGGCCGCTGATAAGCCGGCCGTACTCTCGAGGCCGGGATAGGCGACGTGAGGCCGCGGCCAGCTGGTCCGCCACCACCACCACCAGCACCACCACCACTGCTACTAGCGCGCGAGAATGTAGGGCTCCCAGCCAGGTGTGTCCTGCCGCTCATGCCCGAGTCCATATCCTGAGGGGAGGCAAGGAAGCCTCCCACCGATGATGACTCCCCCTTGGCGTTGAAGGGCTCCCTTTCCGAGAATATCGACTGTCCGCCGCCGCTTGAAGGCGGGGCCCAGGCCTCGCCAATTGTCCTCACTTGCGGCAGCAGTCTTCGTGGTTCCTCGCCCGGTTGCCGCGCTATAGGCGGCAGTACGAACAACCCTGCCGTGCTCGGTGTTCTCTGTCTCACAAAGCCATGGTAGAAGGCTCCAGGTCCATCCAGATTCCCGCTCCCTAGCAACATCAAGAACTCTTTCGTGGACGCCATGCCGCGCTCGATCCACGATTCGCGTTGAACGATCATGGCGACCGTGTTGAACAGCTCCAGGTCCTCCTCCCCCAAGTCGGTCGATGCTGTAGCTTGGTCATCCAAGATGGTCGGCGACGACTGGACGAATATGCTCACGAGGACCTTGTATAGACTGTGCATAGCTGCGGTCTCAACGGGCGCGGTCCCCGAGCCGGTTCCAGAGGCGCCACCCTGCGACGCGGCAGGGGTCTGGGTTTCCCTTGCGGCGGTCACCGACGCCTGATCCGCCAGTATGGTCCTCACAACGCTGAAGACGCAGAGTGAGAAGAATACTGCCAGCCAGTTCTTGGGATCCAGCAACCCTTTCTTCGTGGTAGTGACATCCTCAAACGACTTTAGAAACTGCGAGACGCAGGCGTACACGAGGCGGTACCTCCCGAAAAAGTCGACGTCGTCAAACATAGGCTGCGGGTCGGGGCTGTTCGTCTCGGCGCGGATAGACGGGTCCTGCTGCTGGAAGTCGTAGAAGAGCACCTCTCGCAGCAGTAGTTTCGCGTGATGGAGGATCGGAAACGAGACTGCCTCGGCCTCTCTATTATCAGACATCAGCCCGCTCACCTTCAGTAGCTGCCAGAAGTTGTACGCCGTCCCCGACATGTTCCAGCTGTTGGCCAAGATAGCGAGAACAGGCGGCGCCCGGTCCACGGGTTCCCTAGAGAACGACGCAAGTGCGAGGTTCGCCGGCGGCAGACTGGCGAGGTCTTCAGTCCACCAAAACCCATCGTCAAAATCAAGGTTGGACTTAACCGTCCTGGCGATCTCGGGAGACACGACGTAAGTTCTTTCTACAAACTCGTTCATATTTCGCCGCTGGGCCATGGGGGAGGTCATTGGCGTATGAGTTTGCCTCGGTGATATTGATGCTGCATCGACCGTCGGTTGGTAAGCAAGGGCGCCATTAGTGGTCGGTCGACGAGGCGGGCAGGGGTGAGAGAAGCGGGCAGGAAGCTTTGGGAAGCTTTGCGAGGCTTTGTCTCCTTCGTACTTACCTGGAAGCATAACGTCGGCAAGAGAACTCAGTGGGCCTCTATGGCAACCCAAGGCGCTCCAGAAATCATTTTCGCTCGCAGGGCCTGCCTGGTCAGGACAGTGTAAACAAGGATCGTTTCCGTCGCACTAGAATAAATGCGCGTAAGCAAGCATATCATATCGTCCCTCCCACAGCAAGCCTCGACAACTCCGATGTAGCAACTTTAAAGTAACAACTCTGACAGCAGCAGCGCTCTACTTACCACCCCTTGCCTAAGCACTTTGCAACGGAGACATGGCTCGATATCTCGGTGGAGCTGGAGCTCCTCGATGGACTGGAGTCGAGACTGGCCGACCCGACTCTTTTTTAATGGAGGGAGGAGGGGGTCGACCTCGGAGTCGACAGAGCCTCTTGAACGAGTTTGGCCAGGGGCCGGATATTCCGACACAAAGGAATATGCCCTGAGAGAGTCGCGCTGGTCCCTCGGATCCCTCGTGTGCCTGGGCTCGCCCAGGGGCGCTAGGTGAAGAGCGCTTCCGCCGGTGCTCGGCGGCGGCAGATACAACGGAGACGTCGGTTTTTGGTAGTCCTGGTACGAGGGCCTGTGGCTTGGTGGGTCGGAGAACATCAAGGGAGTCTCGCTGACAGAGAGCCCGGAGTCCCGTTTGATAAGGGGGAGGTGCTCTTTGGCGTGCTGGTCGCGGTCGTGCGAGTGAGGAAAGCCATAGATGTAGTGCAGGCAACGGTCATTGCCGCACTTGTACGAATGCTGGCTGCCAAGTGAGCCATGCCCAGGCTCCCTCTCTACGGCCATGCTTTCCCGCAGCCTCCAGGCCCGAGATATTGGGTCGTGCTGGGCGAGGTTCTTGTCCAGCCAGGCTGAGTACCCCTCAGGCGCATCTTCATCCAAGATCTGCTTCAGAGCCTGGATGAACTTGGGGTCGCTCAGGTCTAGACCTTTGACATGACGGACATTGCGATGGCATCAAGTTAGCGTCGGCACTTGGAGCCAGGGTAATGGGGAAATTGATAACAGCGCATGGTGGATGGGCTCTGGGCTAGTGGAGAAACGGAGGGATGTTGGTCTGTGTTACGCCTACCTTGTTCGAGAAAAGCGCTCTCGATACATTCGCATTGATATTGGAGAAATCGGGCCTCCTCGATTTCGGACAGTGAAGGGATCTTGTCCGAGAAATCTAGCAGAAGACTGGTATCAGAGATGGGAAAGAGACAACATGGCGCAACACGGGCATAGAGAGAGAGAGAGAGAGACGCTGCGAAGCGCGGAAGATAATTGTGTAACCCTCTCCGGCTGCCACCAGATGGACCGACAGCAGTGCAAGGCCGGCTAGGTTGGTTTTCACCTCAAGGCATCCTCCAGGTGGACAGGGGGGAAAAACGAAACAAACGGAAAGCGCAAAAAAGGGATGCCTGAATTGGAGAGGGAAAATAGGACACACATAGAGGGAGGGATGAGGGAACAGGGGAGATGCACCCGTAAGAAAGAATATACACACATATGAGACGAAAAACAAACGATCCAAAGTTCAGAACAGAGGAAAAAGGAGGGGGGCCAGCAGTGGGCTGAAAAAAAAATATTGAAAACAGAATAAAAAAAGCAGAAAGAGAATAGGAATAGCGGAAACATGCAGATCGAACTGGATGACGCGCACTAGTGAAGAAAAAGAAAAAAATGTTTTTGTGGCTTACGGTTATCGTCAACATAAGATCGCAGGGCACGCAGTTTGTGGCGCAACATGTCCAGCTCGAGCCGGATGTTCGGGCCATACTTCTTTGGGAGGAGGGCTGCGAGCTTCGCCTGGATTTCCTGCTGCTGGTCCAGCAAAGCCCGTATGGTGGGCTCCAGCGACGGATCGTAGGCCATCGAGGAGGGTGCGACGGAATTGTCGCGATCCAGCAGCGGTGGTGGAGGTGGTGACCGGCCAGCCATGATGGCGGCGGTGGGGAGGATGCGGCGGGCAACAGCAGCAGCGTCGGCGGGAGGCGGCGGCAGCAACAGCCTTGCACGCTGTGGCCGCCGTATTATTATTTCTTTTTCTTTTTCTTTTTTTTTCGTTTTCCTTTCCTCCCTTCCCTTTCCCCCACCTCTCTCTCAGGACCGGTCAAGGCGCGGGACGATGGGGAATGGTCTGTCTGGCTAGGAAGTTTTTTGGGGGTTCGCTTCAGGTTCACGGCCAAGGCAAGCCACCACCACACACACTCACTCACTCACTCACTCACGCCTGCACCACCCCGTCCGATCCGATCCCACTCCCGAGGCTCTCTCTCTGTCCCCCCTTTTGCCTTTCACCCTCGTCTCAGGTTCGGCGCAAGCAAAATAAAAAAGAGCGGCGCAAGTTCCAAGCCGCGAGCTCGCACTCGCACGGCGCGCACACACCGGCCACCGTCTGCGCCAGCTCCGAATAGGGTTCCTCCTGTCTGCATCAACAACCAGTCGTCGTGGGGGAACAACATATGCGACACATGGCAGGCAGGCCAGCAGCGTCGGTGGCGGTGGCGGTGGCAGACGACAGCAGCAAGGAAGCAAGCGGCTGCAGCGCGGCAGCAGCGGAAACGGGCTGAGCTGGGCTGGCTTTTGCTGCGTGTGTACTGGCGCGCCGGCGCTTGGTGGTGGACAGTGTGGCGAACGGGAAAGGGTGGGCAGAAAAAAAATCAAGGCGGAAAAGAAGCAAGCCACCAGTGACTGGAATGATGAAAATTGGCGAGCTGATAAGCAATTGTCGCCAGATCGGTCACAGAGCCATTTTCATATGCAGGTCAAAGCGAAAAGGTAACGGAGCGAGGGTCTGTACTGTGCAGGCTGCTTGAGGCGTTCTCCGTTTCCCCAAGTAAGGTTGGAAGTTGAGGCGGTCGGTCAGGCCAGTGAGAGAAGAGCTGGAAAGTGTCGCTTTTTTTGCGCCCTTTGTTGAGTGGAGTTCCGACTGATTACATCCACTCTGCTCAGGCTCTTTCTGGTGCTTCTGTTCCATCCACCACTGGGGACCGCTTGGGACCTAAAGTCGTCTCGAGATTGGGGAAGTGGGGCACTGGTGGGCGAGGTGGGCTGTGCAGCCTTCCACTATCACTCCCCCAATACTCCGTCTACACAGTACAAATCATTGATCCCAGTCCTCCCCTCATCGTCCCCTTTGCCCCCAACGCTGCTACGTCGATGCTGCATTTCTAACGGACAATGGACAAGACCGGAATTATCTCTCAGCCCAGGCCACCGTTGCATACGTTGTATGGGATGAGCAATCCGGGTCCCAAGGTGCCTGTTGAGTCTTCATTAAGGCCTTGAGGGGCTTCCGGTGCTATAGTGGTATTGAGGGACTTGACCGGTAAGGGCTGTTTTGGTGCTGACCACATGGACATGTACAGGAGATGTCCCTGACACGGAATGCTTCAATTTGTCATGAACCTCTGCCCTCAACGGCTGTACTGAGCTCCGTATGCGGCCTCTGCTTCTAAAGTACTTCTACCGGCGGGACAGCAAGACGGGATGGAGACACACACACAAGCTTGCAGGGATTTCAACTGGAGCTTGAGATAGAAATCACACGTGCAGCGGGCAGCCACTCCAAGCCCGCCCGCCGCCGCCAGCCATCCACCACCGCATCCAGCTCTCATCGCCCCCGCTCTCCCGCTTCCCAGCTCACTGCTGCGCGCCCGCCTTTCCCTTCATCTCGTCCCGCAAAGTCGATAGTGCGTACCAATCAAAATGTCGTCAGCTGATTCGTCTTGAGCAAGGGCTGGGATTGGAAGACGTGCAACAATGATGCTCTCCCCAGCCTCCTCGTGCAGGTGGTGGTGCAGGGCTAGTCCAGCCCGCCTGCTCGCCGTTTTTTACTCTGAAGTCGAGGGTTGAAGCTGCTGCACGACTGACCTGCGTGGTGTGTGTGTAGCCCACCACAACAGCTGGCTGCATTGGTGCTCTCTCCAATCTCCCCCTGCCTCTCCCCCGGTTCTCGGTGGTTATCCGCATTCTCTCATGCCTGTTCTCTCTCCTTGGAACACCATCCCGCCTGTTTTCCCCCATATGGTCATCCCACACCAGCTAGAATGAGCGGTCGGTCCATCTCAGCCATCAGGCGGCACTTCTGCCAGCTGAGAACCCCCCAGACTTGGGCGTTTTAGTGGCTAGTGGGTAAGCTGGCACACAGCTAACAAGACCCCGTCGCCTACGACCGTTGAAGGATCCTAGGCAGGGAAGAGATGAGACCCTATTAATTTTCTGAGAGCAGAATGACCTTCGCGATAATCCATCTTCGCAGGTCGCAAGCGTGATCGGCTCATCGGCGCCATCGGGCCTAGCCTCGAGAGAGGAGGGCAGGGAGGTAGCCAGAACCCAGCAAGGGCGATCCCTTCAATTATTTTATTCCACAAGCTTACACCCCTTCTTGCACAAATCGAGCGACGACCAAAAACAAGACCCGTTCGGTGGAGAGGAGAGGGAGGGGGGCTGGCTGACAGCCGCCGCCCCGGCCAGTGATCACGCAGTCTGACAGAAGCGGTCACGCTGGCTTTCCGCTTGCGGTTGCGGGATTCCTGGGACAATTATGGGAATACAATTATGGGAATACCGGGATATCTCCATCATCCATGCC